>PNEQ01050091.1:0-12151 GCA_003012365.1 Medauroidea extradentata
TGTGCTATACAGCATTGTTCGTGCGAAACCGCTTTGAACTGTAGGGTGTTGTAACTGTGTAATGACGCTTTCTGTTGGTACTATGAGGAACTACATGTATAACAAGAAGTAGAGAGCACGTACATCGATATTCCATGAAAAACTCAACAATGGATAATATGTGCCATACAGCGTTGTTCGGGCGCACGCTTCAATTATATATTGTCCCATACTACTAGGTTATTAAATCCTGTTTTATCATCCCAAACACCTGACGAACTCATACTGAAGACTGCATATATATATTTATGTGTGTGTGTGGATATATATATAATATGTGTGTGTGGATATATGTATGTATGTGTGTGTATGGATTTTATATATATATATATATATATATATATATATAATAGAGAGAGAGAGAGCCTGTTATTAAAGATGTAAATTTAAATAAGAAAAAAACATTTTACATAGATTTAAACAAGATGGGGAAGTGGCTGAACTCTTCACAATGTCACAGTTATGTTCGAGGTATTCAGAGGGATGGCAATTCGAAGGTGAAATATTCTTTTGCAGGGAGCCCTACACTAGTGTTGCACTTTGATTCTGCAGAAAAATGGTCTTTCATTTTACCTGATGAGATCCAGAGCTACCATTGGTGAAATACTCAGATCTCAATTTTTACATTTTAGCTTATTTTTTAAATGAAACAAAAAGTCTTGAAGTGATGAGCGATGATAAAACTCATGGCAGTGCAAATGCATTATATGCTATTGAGCTAATTAAAAGTTAAGTTGGGAAATTATGTTCCCATAAATTCACTACAGAATTGTACATATCGGATGGAGCAGCTTCACGCTGTAAAAATTGATTACAGTTGTATGTACCCTTAAATGGAGTGTCTGACATCTCAAGACAATGGATTTTTTCTGCAACTGGCCATGGGAAAAGTGTATGTGATGGTGTAGGAGTACTGTGTAAGTGAACGTAATGCAACCAAGTTTAACTTGCAAAATTAAGCAATAAAAGCCATCACAGATGCTGGAACATTTGTTACTAGAGTTTCCAAAGTGCTTAGGAACCCAACTCTCTTACACTTGAGAGGTGAAGAAGTTGAACACTTTTGTGGTAAAAAACTGAGGACTAGAATAATGTGAAGCCTGTAAACAGTATCAGTCTACTCATTATTGGTTAGTAGAGGAGGAGAAGTTGGTTTGACAAGAAGTGCAAAAGTGTTGGTGAATGAATCAAAAAGAATGACATTTTTGATTGATAGCTTCAGTGTGGAGATTTTACTGTGTGTGTTTATATTAATCATTGGTGGATGGCCCAAATCTCAAGTATTTCAAGAGAACTGATTGATGACACTGTATCATTTTTGCATCCACATGGCCCTGCAAATGATTTCAAGTAGCCCACATTGAAAGATTAGTGTCAAATTCAACTTCAGAATGTACTACTGAAGGTGAAACCTCCATTTCCGTCTGGTCATTGTGCACGACGTCACAACTTTGATCACAACAAAATACACAACTGGTAAGCTCAATATACATACATACGTTATACATCCATACGTTTGTCACTGTTACAAGGACAACGTAGCCATGCTTGAACCTAGCACATAAAGCCCCATTTCAAATAAACAAGGCAAAAATCCAGTATACTGTGTGATCATTTGACCAAATTTTCATAATTTATGTAAGTGAGGTTTTTGGTATTTTAAACCCCCATAATGATTTTCTTTCCCCTGAGATTGAATCTTTATGGTAAGTGGAAAAAATACAGCTGAAACTACATCATGAGTAGTACCAATAGTGCTCCTTAACCAACTTTGAGTCATTCCCTTTGTCTTTCGAAGAAATTCGGGAAACATACACAAACATATAGAAAGATCGTGTTTTTTTATTAAAGGTTTGTCATACTACATTAAACGTTTTGTATGCCTGAAAAAAACTGAATTTCAATAGCTGTCAACAAAAAAAAACTTTTTCTTCTGTCGTAGTTTCTGAGGAGTATGCATTTACACATGTGATGTTTTGCACATTTTTCACTAAATTTTTGAGTGGTCGTATCTGTGTAAAAATTTTCTTTTTATTAAATGCTTTCAGTATTGTTTCTTTATGTTTGTATGACTAACATTAAAAATATTTTTTTTTTTTTTCAGCAAAATTGGAGATGTCAACTGAATCGAAATGGAAAGGGTTGTGGGGAAAAATTATCAGTATATGTTTAAGAGTGCTTTTGGGAATGAAATTACTGTGCTCACAGTTTTGAGATAATTAAACAAGTAGCCTTAGAGATCCTATACCAATATGTGCAGTACAGAAACTGATTAAAAATTAGCCTTTGGTGATATATAAGTTGGTTTGATAGTTACCAAGTTACATCACATATAATTTAACATGGAAAACCTTACCCTGGCTCCCATAGAGTTACTGAGATAGGCAGCACCCTTATAAAGTAACTTAATTAGTTTATCGTTTTTACGTAAGCTTAGACAAGGTACTAGACAGCAGGTACCGATTCATTTTTTTCTGTCAATTTAAATAGTAATAGGACTTACTATAAGCACTAAACTTGTGAAATTAATTTGGACAGTTGTGTATTAAAAAATCCAGAAAACTATTACATGGTGTCCACAGACCTAAAAAATCTGGTATTATAAAGGAAAGTGTGGCTATTTGAAAGTATCAGGGAATTATGCACCCCCCCCCCCTTTTTTTTTCTGGTTCATTTAAATTGTGTATAAAAGTCACAGAATGGAAAATAATATTTTAAGAGCATTATTGTTTTTTGTTCGAAAATTACCTTCATATACATATGATTTGATCTAATTGTCTGGTTCATTGCTATTTCCTCTGAATTTTTGTCAAGCTCACTGTTTGGACAGCACAGTGGTATAAGAAAGTACGTGAAATCTTTACTGTCAAATGTGCATTGAAAAAATCTCCATAAAGTTGTTTTCATGATTGTGAAAAATCAGGGAAATTTTTCTGTCAAGTAATAATCAGGGAATTTTTTTTTTTTTTGTTGCAATGTCTGGCTACCCTGAGTATAACTGTTACTGAATTATAGACTAATAGACGAACATACTTTTTAACTGCTTTGTCTTTTACCTTCACTATTGTTGTAGTTACAGACTAAAAATCAGAGTTAATTAAGTTACATAATATTCATGTGGAAGGAAGCCAAAACTGACTTGTGGTATGTATACATTTATTTAATTTTTCTGCTGAAGTATTCTGTTTCATTAGTAGAGATCTGAGAATTTTTTGTTGCATTTCCTAGATTTATAGTTTGAGAAAGGCAAAGGTAGAATGAAGTAAAACCGTTGTTTCAAATGTCTGGATTAATCAGGAGATGTTACGGTTTTGTATTAAACACAGGGTGTACCCATATTCTGTAAAGCCTGGGAAAGTTGGGAGTCAGGTAAACAAAAAATGGTCATAGAAAGTGGGAAATGTAATGTTGATGAGGTAAAGTCAGAAAAACAAAATGTAGGTTTTTTTTCCCCCCTTCGAGAGAGAGAGAGAGGGCCTGACCTTATATTTCTTCTTAACTACATCAAATTTACACATGCAAGTTACGAAGTCAACCATTTTGCCAAGAAATTGAAATTTCACCACAGTATAGACCAATGTTTACCATCCTTAAAAATGCTTTATTTAGTTGTTTCTGGTTGAAGAACTGTAGTCATCAACTATGCCAGCGTAAATGGCTGGGGATGCCAGTGGATGAAATGGACCTGCAGGTAAAAATAAAAAAACAAGGGAACTTTTTGTTTTCCTTAGAGACATGTATTATATTTTTAATTATAGCCCAGCCAGAAGAGTAGAATTTTCAGTAATCACTCCGTGCAGACAATCTTAACAAAAGTTTTGTTTCATAAGGTGACTTGAAAATGCTGATTGCTTGACAAGGGCAGTGCTTCTCTAGGACCATGTGAAGTATGTAGAAGAGTCATCACTTCCCTCATGCAAACAAAATGTGTCTTTGAAAGAGACTTTCAAAAATCCTCTTTTAAAATGTAAATTAGCTGCGTATAAGATAATTGCTTCAGAGTGTGAAAGTTTTACTAGGCAATTTCAGTTTAATAACTCATTGCTGTATTTTTGTTTACACATTTTATAGGAAATAATGAATGATTTAATGAAAAAAATGTGTGAAACCACAAAACCTAAAGGAGGCTTCATCAGGAAAAAATATTATTTCATAAGAGCTTACAAAGACAATCTGCTTTCAGCTGATAAAGTTGATGTTGGGTTTAGCTGTAGAAAGTTGTTGCATAAAATTTGAGTTCCAAAAATTTGTTGTAAGTATGCTATGAAAAATGCAAGAATATAGCTCACTCAAATATAAATTTGTTTGTGCTCCAACATGTTTTGATCCTGAAATCATCATGAAATATCCAATGCTTGGCCAAAAGTGGGTAGGCATTGTTCTCGAAGAGCTAGATTCCGCAAGATTACAGATGATAATGCAGAAAATCCAAGCAGTAGTATGCATCATAAGCAAATGCAGGTTTCAAGGCTTCGTTTTCTCTGAGTTTGTAACCCCACAGAATGATACTATTGGTTTGGATGAATTTTACAATAGTATACTGTGAACTGATAGCAGATTCACTAAAATTTGGGATGTTACAAAAATTTGCATTATTTTGTCCCATGGTAATTACTAATTGCCTCTGTGGAAAGTGGATTATTCATTCTCTTCTTTTTGAAAATATTTTAGAATCATCACTAGTATCTCAAAGACTTGTGCACGATGGTATCACAAACTATGGTATTAACTATTTATAGAATGTTGTTACAGTTTGTTAACTGTGCAAGGAAACAGTATAAGGAAATTCTTGAACAGAAACTACTGCAGTATGAATAACTAACAAATTTAAAAGAAAAGAGAAGAATTCATGACAAGTTAAGCGAATCTGCAAAAAAAAAAAAAGGATTGGAACGAAAATTGGAAACTGAACTGAATGAAAAAATTTTTAAACTAGAGAAGAAAAAATTGGATTATAGTTTATTGTGAGGACATGTAAGAGAAGATTATTAAAATTACAATATTTTTCAAAGTAGCCCATTTAATGATGTGTTAGGCCTTACTGGAACTTTAATTTTGACTAAAATACTCTGATTATGCTTGAATGAAGTTACTGTGAAACTGTATTCAGCAGGTAAACAGGATAACATAATGTTTCAAATACACTCACTCACACTCTTCCCTTTTTTTTTATATATATATATATATATATATATATATATATATATATATATATATATATATATATATATATATATAAAGTCTGTATATTCATAACCAAACCACTTGCATTGTTGCGTGGCCACTTAAAATAACTGTGGAACAATGAATGTTCATTTTGACCTCCACGAGCAGCATGACCCACATCGACGCGGTACTCGTTCATTCCACACTCGTGCCAGCATGTCTGGTGTAATGGTGTGGATGGCGTCCAGAAGCCTTGGTGTGAGGGAGTAGGGTACAGCCTAAGGCTTCATTCGTGTGCCACTAGAGGACACCGAGAGTTACCTTCATTGCACTATGGGCGTTCAGGGAGCGTTAGTCAGCAACATAATGGCGACGGAACAACAGGAGACGTTCTGTGTAATTCGCTTTGCGAAATGTGAATCGACTGTTAAACGCAAATTCCGTCGCAAATATGGACATTGTCTGCCTGATAGGTAGAGTATCCTACTGTGGTTTCGTTACTTTTGTGACAGGTTGCCTGTGCAAAGGCAAAAGTTCCGGGTGGCCGCGTGTGTTAGACGACAATATGCAACGGATTCAGCAAGTGTTAGTGCACTATCAATGAGCTAGCCGGGAAATGAGACTCCCTTAATCGATTGAGGAGAGTGTTGCGGAAGCAATTGCTTTACATGCCATACAGGTTACATCTTGTGCGAGCTCTTACTGAAAGGGCCAAAGAACTGGGTTGTGATTTCCGCACGGACAATCATGTCCGGAATAAGGTTGATGATGTCTTCATCTCAAAGCTGGTGTTTAGTGATGAAGAGACGTTCCATGTCAATGGTAAGGTCAACCGGCATAACGTGATAATATAGTGCCAGAAGAATCTACATGTAACCACAAACATGATTGCTCATCACGCAAAGTGAATGTGTTTTACGCTGTTTCGAGAGATGCTGTTTTCGGCTCATACTTTTTTCTAGAGCCCACTGTTACTGGTATTACTTACTTGGACGTGCTTACCGAATGGTTATTTCCTCAGAAGAGACGGTGGGAGATTTCATTTGTCAGCAGGATGGTGCACCACCCCATTGGCACCTAGCTGTTCGCGACTACCTGAACAAGACGTTGCTACAACGCTTGATTGGTCGCAGAGGAGATGGTGACCGGCCACTTCTTCACTGGCCCCCCAAGGTGCCCAGATCTCACCCCGTGTGATTTTTTCCTGTGGAGGTACACAAAGGATCTCGTATTGGTTCCACCATTGCTGGCTTGCATTGCTGAACTCAAAACAAGAATTATGGACGCCATCCATGCAATTATGCCGGACATGCTGGCTCGAGTTTGGAATGAGTTAGAGTATCGCATTTGTGCTGCTCAAGGTTGGGGTATTTTTTACTCAATATAAAATGTTTTATTGTAAAGTCAAGAGTTTTCTTTTCAATTGTTAGCTTAAGCTTACAGACTATTGTGAAATTGAGATATTCACATTTAAAAATTTGTGCTTTACAGTTTCGTAATGTTAAAATTTCATAGAATTTGAAGAACTCCAAAGGCATAGACTTGCTACCACTGTCAGGGAAGTTGTTTTAACCAGATCAGGGAAAGTCACGGAATTAAAAGCTTAAATTTTTGTTAGTACCCTGAAACAGCGTAGGAAATGTCCATCATCAAGAAACACGTTCAATATAAAGGTTATGTAGAAACCTTCTAGAAAGGAAGAGAAATTAGGAAACTGTGTTTGAAGCAGTTTGGCATGTATCTTTTTTTTTTTTTGTTGCTGTTTGTACTTCATGTGCATGATTGGTCTTTTGGTCGTAATGGTGCCATATGTACACTTTAGCAGCAACCTTGGCAATTTCTTATACAAATGAAGTTAGGAACAGAGTGGCACTCCCACGGCTAGAAGGCCATAGATTCTTACTATACACTCTTACCCCTATCATTATTTCAGTAAGTATAGTCAAATATACCTGTACACAGTGCCACTTCCTACAAACTGATAAAAAAAATTCACACGTGGAGTTAAGTAAGTAAATTATTGCCTTTGTTTAAAAATGTGTGTTCAGAATATATTTCTAGACGAATGAAAATTATTAACCACTTGGAATTACATTATTCTACAATCAAATTCATTGGTCTTCTCTGAGTGGGGCAATACATATGTTTCAAGTGTTGTATAGTCTGTACACATTAGGCTTAATCTGCCCTGTGGAGAGGAAGAAAATGTGGATCTCTAAGCACTACAAAAGATTGTTAGTAAATGCTGTAATAAAACTCTTTTGAGTTGCCTTACTACGAAAATAGGTAAAAAATTATGATTTTTTTTTTGTGAAGCCGTTTGAAGTTCTATACACATTAATAGTGTCACAAGTGTGCTTGAGTAGGATCTGTGATAAAAAGAATGGGAATGCTTAAACAGAGAGATTTTTGTTTTAGAAAAATAACTGGTTATTTGCAGCTCCTAATACTGAGGTATTTTAGTAATGACAGTAAGTCCAAACATGAATGAGCGAATTTTCGTACAGTTCTGGCATCTCTTCTTAAATGTGTTGCACATCACCATTTGGTTGCGAGGGTTTTTCATTATTGCTAATATTGTTTCTTTCTCGCTCACTCACGCAGTGAGTTAATAGTCACTGCTTCGTTCACCCTGTAATGGGACAGTGGGCAAAAAAAATCCTGCGCAGACGCCAAGTGTCAGCGGTAAGTCGCGTGGAAAGGGAAGGGAGTAGTCTCACGTCTGCTGCTGTCTGGCTGTGAGCATCACTCCGTGCAGCTGCCCACGAGTCCGTGTTCCACAATAAGTACGCTTTTCAACTATTCTAATGATTTCTACTTCAGGAATAAAGTCTTGTATTAAGTCGGGTACACAGTTATGAAAGCAAGCAGTGATTGTGCATAATTTAGCACGGTAATATCTAGAAAGAAAAGGCACGCAAACTGACAAAAATCTTTAACATAGTTCGCGCGGAAAGTCTTGCATGAAATACGGTGCTTAATCATTGTTAGTGGTGGTCTTTACGTTAATTTTGTTCATGCACAATTTTTACGTGAATTTATGTTGAAGGAAATTGTGTTTGCTTGGTTCCAAAGCTGCACAAAATTAGTAGTATGAGGATGGTAGTTTTCCAGGGATTGTTAGCAAGAATCCTTATGAATGTTATTTATTTTCTCTCCCTTTTGGTGAAATTTTATTTGTGTGTTGTATTAAGGCTTAACCTGCTCTATATTTTGTTTCATTTGGTTTTGTTTACTGTATTTTATTTCATTTATTGTTTTTATTTATTTTGACTGTGGCTGTTTGAGTAAAAATGTGTTGTTCTGTTTTTTGTTTCTGTGGCAGACGGACAGAGCAGATACTCAATGTCCCGTGTTTCAGTTCCCCCCTTCTCCGCAGCAGACGATAATGCAGTCCCCCCAGACGCCTGTCCAAGGCGTCCCTCCCGAGTTCTCGAACCTCGTGCATTTACAGCGTCCCCACCCAACCATGGTTAGCAAACTAGTCCAGGTAAGCCCCAGCTTAAGTTCATCTTGACCAGTGCTCTAGAACTTGTGTGTTTATTCTTACACAAATGTTTTTTCCTCTGCAGACAGAGCTGACGTGTCAAAGGATACAAGAATTTGAAACGCAAGCTTCATCGGATTTAGAGCTGCGGAATAATAAGATAGACGAACTCAATGCGGTGAGTTATTTTGCTATGTATGAATGTGTCGTCTTACCAAATTACAGAGGAAGTGTAACTATACTAATTACAAGTGTTGCATAGAAAATAAATTATGCTATAAACTACAACTGTCAAATGCATTAAATGTAAAAAGTTACAGTAGAACTCTGTTATAGTGTTTCTCAAGGGACCGAAAAAAGGTTTACATTATAAATGGGAAAACATTATTATAGAGTTATTTCCTATTACAAATCAGTTTTAGGGCCCAAATGAAGGTAGCACTATAACATGGAAAACATAAGTGGGAACACTATAAGAGGATTCTACTGTATTTTGGATTAAATAGTGTTATATAAAATTTTCTGTCAGTAAACATACATTAATACATAATGGGTTTTATACAATGATACTTCATGTAGTAAGTCAAATAAGTTTTTAAAAAGGATTTTACAAACTATGTAGTGCCACGAGTTTGTCTTCATTATTCAGTTTCTCATTAAAATAGTCATGTTAACAGTATAATTTTTAATTGTTTTGTGTGACCAATACATTGTTCACTAAAACTCCAGATGCACAGCAGAGCATGTCATGTTTGTAGATAATGAGCCACTCATTGATTTTTTTGTACCTGTAGCCCAAGGGGGGTGAGAGAAGCATTACTGTGAGCTCTTATTATGCAATTTGACACCTCGCTATGGTAGCTCAACATGTCAAGAAAGGGAATGTGTGCTTATTACAACCTACATTCACCACAACAAATTGCTAGTTCACATAGCTATAAACTTGACATCGTAATCACGAAGAATGTCACTATTTTCTAAAAAAAAACAAAATACAGTATTTGATAGAGATGATGGTTTTTGTTTTTAGTTTACCAACAATGTTACTAATTTTTTGTTACAAAATCCTTTTATATAATCATCATTGTTGAACAATTTTTATTGTTCAATGTTTTTATAACTGCCTAGAACTTATAGCATGTATCCTGCGACATCGAATTTCAGTGTAAATTATTACGTTTTACCTAATTGTGGTTTTTGTGGGGCGATTTTCTGGTGTTACATGCAAATTTTTTATTTGATATGTCATTTTGGGAGTGATATACTGTACATGTTAAAGAATTTTGCTTAGTGTAGGAGAATAATCTAGTCACTATTAATGTTCATGAAACTACTGTTACATTATTTGTGTATATATAAAGTTACGAATTTGCACACTTGATAGGCTTTAGTCAGGGTTACCAGGCATTTATTGGACTAAGATGCATATTTTCAAATTAATCATGGCATGTTTTGTAATGTCATTGGTTAAAAATTAGCTTCTGTTTATCCAAATTGTCATCCGATACGCATTCTTCATTTAAAAAATTTTTTACTCTTTGTCTATTAATTTTATCTAAATTCATCATAAACACTCAAACTCGAAGCGAAGACAAATAGATAAGCGGAAACTTTGGCTACCAATCATGTTGAAATTATTTTATGCCTCAGTTGACACTTGATTTTATACAAATGGATTTAAATTAAATAGTTTAATAAAATCAAAAATGTTGAGAAGAAAATATGTAACAAAATATCAGGAAAGCTTCAGTATAAAGAACATGAAGGGACCAAAAAATGAATGTTTGTTATAGTGAAGTTCTTTATATTGAAAATTAACAAAATTTACATATCATGCGACAATACATCTAAAAAACGTGAAGTTACAGTTGCAACGAAAACCCTGTAAAATTCAAAACAATAGTTGTATGTACCATTTCTTTACTAAGACAAATATACTTGGAAGAAAAAAAATCATCTATCCTTTTCTGCTTTTTAAAATTATTGTTCATGTAGGACAGTACATCTTTTTCAACCTCCTGCAGAGTAGCAGTGTGATGTTGCAGTTCGTCACATGTTGCAAAGAGACGTTCTAAAACAACGAGCGCACTGCAAACTCACTTCTACCTGGGCTGATAAGCTCTTGTTCTTCATCTTCAGTTTCTTCTGGTTCTTAAACCTTTTCCTGCCAATTCCACCTAAACTTGTGTGTCTTGAGTGCGGTGGGCAAATTGCTAAGTTGTCATCAACCTTCGCAAAATCTTCAAAGGGCCCTGCATCTGCTGATTTTGGGCTGACTATCTCAGCCCACTGAGCTTACAATTGTTTCATTTCTTCTGCAACTTCAGTAACATGAGCAACACTCTCAGTAGAAAATCCTGCTTTAGTGAAGCAGTTAGCAATGGCTAGGACCAAGATTTTGTGGTGTTATTTTTCACCACTTTTCGGTGTTGGATTTCTGTGTTATTGGTTTTATTATTTTTTAATGCAAAAATCTCTAGTAGGTTGATACATAAATAAAAGTTAAACATTAAAATGTTTTTAGTAACCAAACAACGCATTATGCTTTCAATATTACTAGTCTTATAACACGTGTCACTTGCATTTGACAAAATAACATTCCAATAGTTTAAAATGAAATCATGGTAAGACGTTCTACATTTTCTGGTGTGAGACTTTGCCTCCTGTCAGTAACTACAACAGATTACTTGGAAAAGGAACGTTCTGAATCAACATTGCTCGTAGGAAACCAAACTACTGTTATGTCTGCCTGACTAAATTCTCTAAAATCCCCCTTGAGTGAGCAGAGAACTTTTACATCAACTTGAGTGGTTGCTGGCGAGGACAATTCTTCCTGTACAATTTTTTTATATGTGACAAATCCATGTAAGAATACGTCCAAAGGAAGTTGACTTGATGAAGGTAAGTTCTTGATGGATTTCTGCAGATCTGCGGTTTCAGTATTGAGTTGACAGCCTTTTCTGGGATTGAAAAGACTATCAATGGTCTCAAAGGTTTTCACACATGGATCACTTTGGATAAGGTCTGTAAGTTTAGTTTCACATTTCTGTGCAGCCAACTTCAGACACTGCTTTGCACTGGCTTCTTTTAATATCCCTAGGCTGGCCAAACTGTTGTGGTGGCACTATTCTCCTTCACACACATACCACGTGCTCGGTGTACCTACGCTGACCACGTGCTCGCACAAACGCGCCCTCTGATTCACCCGTCGTATATTGCTGGATTCGGTATGTCCTCGGCTAGCTGAAAGTTCAGTGATAAGAGTTACGAGCTCTTACCTCAGTGTCGTGGGTACGAGAAGAGAAGAGCAAAAATCACCAAATATAAACATTGTTAGATGCACCCTGGGATTACTATTACCAGTAAATGATGAAAGTACAATTTAGTAGCACGATGTTTATTGAATACTCAGATTCAATCTACGTAACACAGTTACAAATCCCTGTACAACACACGCGG
>PNEQ01050095.1:0-36447 GCA_003012365.1 Medauroidea extradentata
ATACCATGGTTGTGAACAAACTTCCAGGGCCACTTCCCCTAGGTAATAATCATGTGACTGCACCAATGTCCCTCGGTGTACTTCAGGATCCCCTTGTGCCAGTTCCTGTACCTCTCCGTAAGCGCAGCACCTACCATAGTGTCCCATTTTGCCACATCGGTAACACTTTGCCTTCTTAGCTGGGCACACGGACCCGTGACGGTTTGTTTTAGCACCGCACCTTGAACACTTTGCGGTTATGTTATGCCTCTGCTCCGTAACACCTACACTACCCCTATCTGTTTCATCTTGGTGCTTGGTCCATTTATCACGCCGCTTGTCTCGCTGCTTTACGCTGTGCTGAACTGACTCAAATGTACCAGGCTGAGATCGTACCAGTGTTTGTTGCTGTCGAACCTGCTCCGATTGTCGAATACGTGAGATTGCTCGTGTGGATGTCAATTCTTGGTCCATTTGCAATGCTTTAAAAAGTTTATCATCACATACACCTATCACTAATACAGTTGTAATGAGTTCCTCGTTAAGGTCCCCTAAGTCACACAACTCCGCCATTTTGAAAACGTCATTTATGAAAACGTCTGCCGGTTCGCCCTCTTGTTGACGTCGTTTAAAAAACTTGGCCCGTTCATAGATTACGGTCTTCTTTACACTGAAAAATGTGTCAAAACGACGTTTTACTGCACTGTATTTTTTTGCATCTTCTTCTGACAATGCAAATGACTCGAGCATTTCGTCCGCTTTGGGACCCATACAATATAATAACATGTTCACCTGACTGTCCTCCGACTCTTTGTTAAGCTCTGACGCGACCCGAAAGCGTTCAAATCTTCTAATCCACTTAATCCATTCCGCCGGAGCCCGAAAATCAAAGTTTTCTGGTGGAACAATTTGAAACTGCGCCGCCGACGCCTTACCGAGTGCCGCACGCCAAGGCGGTACCGTTTCAGTGTTGTTTTTACACGACCGCCGCGATTACGCGACCAAATACATCGTGTCGCCGCAACAACACCTCAAAGTGAGTTCAATCGCGATAACCGAACACCGCTGCAACCATGTTATGTCCGCGAAGCTTCGTTAACGTCCCTTGCCACTTAGTTATATTGTTCGCTTCTCCGGCCGTCCGCCATCACTACTGTTAGTCCTGCCAACACCACAGTATCAAATTTTTCAGTTACAACCAAATTCTTAAGGAAGAAGGACAGCTGTCAACTTAAATTCACTAATATTTAGAAATAAAATGTGTACGAGCATCATTTTTAAAATTTTCGTTACATTAAAGCACAGAGTAATATTTTGTTTATTTAAATTTAGTATTGAAGGAATGCCTGTCTTACTCCATCCTGTAGAAATGTCCTATTAGAATATTTATTGATTAGGCACTTCGGAGAGTTTCAGATGCCGCAACATAACTAACATTCATTGCCTGTGATGTCAGAAATTCTGACAATACAAGTTTTATGCTATAACAAAGTTAAATTTTCAGAAATGAAACAAACAATTACAATGAAAAATAAATATGTATATACAAAATGTTGACTATACTTCCTCCTCAACAGAGTTTTACACATTACATTCAAAATGAAACTTTGTCACACATACTACCTATAACTGGTCGTTATCAGTACACATATTTATGCAATACTGACATAGCTAGCCTGGCGAGCACTCACACAAATGATTGGCTCCCCAGATGTGTGTCACAACAGAACCAACAGAAAAAAAAAACAGTTCAAACCTGGGATGTGGTGAACTCAACCCCACCACAGACAAACACCACCTCTGCGACAGATATCAGCACATACTGGGGAAGCAGCCACAGCACACTTGGCGGGTCAACTGGCGGGCTGCCATACAGGTCCAGCGACTGTAACACAACACACATGTCGTCAGCCAGTCACACATAGTCGCAGTGCTGGAATTGTAGGGATGCCTTGTACCTGAAACACTCACACAGTTTAATTAAGGGATTTGCCTATCACACTTGTAGTGACAGAACCGAAAATTGGGGAATCAGTGTCAAAATTAATTACTCCTGAATGCACCAATTTTTAACATAAATCTTTCTGAGAAAAAGTTTTTTTTTTGGAAAATATCTTAAATATAACAACACAAAGAATTTAAAAAATTACTCTCAGTTTGTTTTGAGAAAATTTAAATTTCCAAACGACATTCTAACCATGAAAAGTATTTTTAAAAATGGCAAAGTTTCTCAGCGGCAGTGTTCTAACTAAAGTTTCATGAAGAAATTTCTTATTTATTTCCTTTATAATTTATCCAATGAGAAGTAAATAATAAATTAAATTATTGATTCATTATTTAAACTCAGTGGCTAAAATCTTTATTGGCAAAGCCCTTACAGTCAGTTGAAACTCCAGAACGTCTTTGTTGGTGCAAAGAGAACCGAAGGGCAGTGTGTAGATGACTTTGTTGCGCTGTTTTCAAATTTGTTGCAAGTGTTGCAATTCGTGTCTCTTATTTTAATGGGTGACTGTCAGCTTCAGGACAAGTTTTGAACAAATCACAGAAGAGGCCATTGTTAGGAACACTGATTTATCGAGGGAGAAGTTTACTGTTTTCTAGGCTTCAATATAACATGTACATACATATCTGACATTCTTCTTTTGATACGTGCATGGGTGAGTTGAGATCATACTGAAAATTTAAATACTGTTATTTTAAGGTATTAGCATTTTTAAGCAAATACTACTTTGCATAAATAAATAAATACAAACCACAGTATAAATTATTCAACATAATTTGATTGAACAGTATACAATACCAAGGGCCAGGATGTACGAGGGTCAGACCTCTCCCCTCCCACCTAGGCATTTCAGGTTTGATCCCGGATTTTTTGCATGTGTGGGAAACGTGGCGGACATTGCCATTAGCCATCAGGTTTTTTCGGAGAACTTTAGTTTCCTCCACCTCTCTCATTCCTTCATTGCTCCACATTCATCTGATACCTCATTCATTCTTCGGGCCTAATGGGCGACAGGCAAGTCTCGAGTAGATGGCCCAACTTTTAACTTGGTCTTTTCTCATACACAATGTGACACTGCCTGAAGGTGGGAACATGTAGTGGATTTTCATTATTCAGTACACGATACCTAGAGACACTGGTGAATTGCGGGAAAAGTTGATTGTTTGCTAGACTCCAACATACTATGTATAACACTGAAGGTTTTGCACTCACTGTATATTGGCTATCGTTTATATGAAGTACCGTGTCCCTCTTCAGACCCAATTAGAACTGAACACATGAAACACAGAACGTATGTGGTTTTCCAGAAAACTGTTCACACGTGTCACAATTCAGACACTACAGTTTATTGGAGACTATGTAAAATATTTTCACGATTTTCCAGTGTCTCTAAAGATACCCTACCATAAATTTTAATTTTATGCAATTTTTTGAGCCAGGCTGAGCTCTTGAGTGAGGAAGGGGTTGGGTGAGTGGGGGTGCATATAACTTTTTTCGCCTCCTTGTATCTGTCACTTAAAAAGGTGTAGAGTTTGCATAACCATCCAGGAGACTGAATTGATACATTATTTTGTTTCATTACCTAATTTTGGCAACTGAACTTAACATACTGAACTAACCTCACTGGGTTTAAAAAATGGCAAAAAGTTGTGTTCCCTCTTTGTTTATTACCTGACATATGCATAGACCACTAATGAAAGGAAAAAAATTCAGAACTAATATAGTTTACGAGCTGTAACGATAAAAGAAAATAAATCATACGCACTCACAATGGTGGAGTTAAACTGCTGAAGTACAAGTGTGTAAACTTCACCCACTTGTAGTGTCAACGAGCCACTGATGGTACTGTTACTGTCTCCCAGCAGTTCAGCCTTGTACACGTACCTTAAACATTGTGAAGAAATACCAGTAACTAAGAGTTTAAAATATTGCTAGTATACATCGCACACTTGGTGGTCTGTTTACCAAGCTTGCAGCCCCAGAATTTATGGTTGTCACCTTGAAAGGGTCTTCCGACCTATTCATGCTTAGTGCTGGGAGTTAGCTTGGGAGGTGACAAGGCTTTAGCCTGGGATTAGGGTAGTTCCGGTCTGGAAGTAGTATGCTGTCTCTCTCTCTCCTCTCCTGTGTCAGGTGTGCCGCCGTCGTTCTCCATTTAACGGTCGTACCTTCTGCTCGAGTGGCCATTGAGCAGATTGGACGGCAGTAGAGAGCAGGGGTGGGCTCTCGGCCGGGAGGGGGAAGAGAAGGGAGGGGGGTCGGCTTGACAGAGTCGAGCTTAGAGGACCTCGTTCATTGCTGTGTTAGCTCTGGTTAGGGACGTATGTTGCAAAATACAGGTGCGTAATATGTGCTGTGAAAGAAAACGGCCTGGTTTTGCTTGTCGACTTCAACTGTGCGGAGTGGCAGCTGAACGACATCAGAGCGACAATTTCTCGGGTTGAGAGTTTCTTGCTGAGGGCAGGAAAATCCAGAGCGTCGCAAATAAACGTGGCTTTCGTGAGTTTCGAAAGCGAGTCCACGTCTAGAATAGACGAGGGAGAGGACAATGCAAGGTATGTTGCGGTGAACCCCTCTTTAGTTCGCCCCTTTCGATTGGCACTGTCAATCCTCTATGAAATGAGTGCTCAGGCAATATAATGGGTCAAGAAAGAGAAATGTTGATTTTGATTGAGTTTAACTTGCGAAAGTGAATTGTATCAGGAGGACTCTTACGTTGTTTTGTTTTGATGTGTGCCAAGGTCGAGTACAATATTGGTTATTGTAACAAAAGATGTAAGAGACTATTGAATGTGTATAAATTCCATCTCATTCAGAATTCTCATTTTCTCATAATGCAACATAAGTCACAATACTTATAAGGATAGATTGTCGGCGAAATAACTCCACACAGAGGAGGTTTATATTTGAGAGTTGATAAATTGTGCCTAATGTTAATTAAAGAATGGTTCAGCCTGAGTGGATGTACTTCCGCGTTCCAGACCAACAAGTGCAGAAGCGGTAAGGATGACAACACGTGCACCATGCCTCACCCTAGCCTTTATGAGATATTCGGTGGTGACTACACTGTTTTATGACGTAAAGTTAATGGTGTCTTGTTCATGCATATACCTTTTAAAATAATCTGCATCAAGATTTTCAAACATAATAAGGGCGGCAAAAACATCTATTTTCGGCTGCTATATAATAAAATATGCTTGAGTGAGAAGTGGTGAACATGAAATGGGTATACACAGGTGTAACATACTTTGAATGCTTAAGCACTTCTTACTCATGCATGTTTAGTAGTTTGCAGTGGCAGAAGCTCTGTACACCTGCGGCGCTTGGCTGGGCCGGTGGCCACCTTAAGAGTCCGCATTTCTCATCAAGTTAAATGTCTATTAACATCTCCTTGATTCAAGATTACAGTAAGCTTTATTATAAAATACGTATGACAATATGAGGGTGTTTTTACCTTGTACTATGCACAACTGTATATGAACAAGTAAAGTGTAATTATTAAAAATTTTGTATAGTTCAAAATTTAATACGATTACTGTATTTCCTATTGCTGTATTATGAAAAGCAAATAACACTTAGAAAGAGTTAAGCACAAAAAGTCCCACCTAATAGTATAGTGCAATGTTTCTGTAGAAAGAAATTGTGAGCAATTTCTCTGAGTATTTGGTTATAATACGAAAACTAATAATTTATGCATAAAAAGTGATGCAGCCTCTTAAATGTGAAATATGTGTTAAAGTAGTTATTACTTCCCAAAACATAAATTTTAAAGATAATTTTTTCAAACAAAAAGCATTCTACACAAAATTTCTTTGAAAGTATTCACTATTGTGAAGTGAAATGGTTTTGGTCAGCAATTAACATTGAGGTCTTTAACGCTAGTGAGGGTGACGTGATATGAGTATGGTGCAATGCTGGGGCTGGGGAAAATGGGATTTCTCCGAGAAAATTCACTGACCAGCGACATCGTCTGGCATGATTACCACGTGTGAAAATCAGGGGATGGACCCTGCCAGGAATCAAACCCGGATCACCTTAGTGGGAGGCGTGTGCTCTAGCCACTGCGCCCCCTTCACTATTGTAGCAGGTGTGACATGAACAAGTGTTTGAAAATATTTATTTACTCATACTGTACTTTTTTGTAATGATAATTTTAATGCTACAGCTACACTTTAAATACTGGCACAAAGTACTAAACATTAAAATTGAAAAAATTTCTGAATGTGGCAATGTTCCTCAAGAAATTCCACATGTAATATTTTTGGTCTGAAACAGTTATCTAAAAAAACTGATGATTCTTTGAGAAGTAACTGTATTTAACATTATTTCCTCACTTTAAAATGTGTGGTTGCAAACTGGATAGGCAGGACCTTAAGGCCATGCTCTCCTGTTTGAACTTTTTTAGTGATATTAATTTTTTTATACCTAAACAAGAGCAGATACCAAAATTCTGTTTGACAGAGTTTGGTTTAAAATTGCCTTGTCCATGTTGGCTGATTTTTCACGACAGTAAATACTATGGTTTTAGGTAATTATGTAATTAGCAAAAATTCTGGTTAATTTGACTTTTTTGTAGAAACCATATAATTTCTCGCTTTGTAAAAATTAGCTATCACTGCAAAAAACATTTTAAATAAAAATGCTAAACAGATGTTTAATACCTGCTCTCGTTTGAGTTTAAAAAAATAATTATCACAAAAAAGTAGAAACTAAATAGCATGGCCTTAATTTTTACAACTTTAGCTAATTACACAACTGATAAATTTATCATCTGACTTGACGAACAGATTTCGATACATTGGAATGGTGCATAATGGAGTACGCATAACTTACGTCAAGCAGTCTTACCTTTATGTTTTTGAAAAACTGAAAATCTAAAGTCAAGTCAGCAGTTTGCTTATAGGTCAAGCAATGTTGATATTATGTTGTAGAAAAACTGAAAATTTAATGACAAGGCTGCAGTCTGTTAATAGCAAGTAAGAATACAGGTCAAGCAGTCTTGGCTTTATGTGTTTGAAAAACTGAATACTCAAGGCGGCAGTCAGC
The DNA here is from genome assembly GCA_003012365.1 of Medauroidea extradentata. NCBI lineage: Eukaryota > Metazoa > Arthropoda > Insecta > Phasmatodea > Phasmatidae > Medauroidea > Medauroidea extradentata. Next base: position 7,028 of record PNEQ01050095.1, read on the forward strand.
TAATAGCAAGTAAAAATAACGTGTCTTAAACATACCTACTAGAAAACCTTTGTTAAGTTATTTACTATAAAACAATGTCCAAATTTCTCTAGTCTTGTTACCCACAAGGGCTGAAAAGTTTAGCTGTAAAAGAACCAAAACTAAAGTACATTTTAGTTTAAATCTCTTTATAGGAGAAACTATATGTATTAACCAATAACCACATAAACGAAAAGTGAACACCTGTGGTCCAACTGTCACAATTTTTTAAACTCATTAAAGAAATATATATGTACTTAGAACACCAACATACCATCTATAATAAACAACAAAATTGTGTGATAGTTTCCTAGGATTGTGCAAGTATTCAATGCTACAAACAATACCAAAATATAGAATTTTAATTTCTGACACGGTACAAAAATTGGAAACAGAAAGTCTCACAAAACAAAAATAATTGAGTTGAACTGATATTTGAGTGTTTATAATGTTTTTTTTAGATGAATTAAAATGAAAACATGAAATCATTTAGTTATATTATCCACACCTCTAATAAATCACTGCATGTTTATAATGTACACTCGTGAAAGAAAATAATATGTTGCAAAGTTATTTTACAATAATTTTTAAATTTTACATTCGAATTTCTTTTTTAATAATGTAAAATAAATTTTTTTGTTAAAATTCCATTTATGCTAAAAACCCATCATTTTATTTTAAATGACTGTTTCAGTTTCATAAAACTTAATATAATTTTTTATTTTCAATGCATTAGGTATGAAAAATTTCATATTTGCACAAACCTATGGTTTCAATTAAAAATTTTTGTTAAGTGGTAATAGGTACTTTGATTTAAATCTGAAAGTAAATGTTTGCTTAAGCAATAAAAACTGAAGTTAGATGGTTTGCCTACCTTCCAGCACCAGGAATGAGATAATGTGATTTGCTGTGCATTTTGTGTGGAGTAGAACGCTCAAAATATGACGTTATGGCATTGGTCAGGCTAACATCCACAACATTATCTTCAGACAGGGTCAGGAACACCATCCTGTAATCCCATTGGTTAAAAACTGTTGAGGTATGGAGGACAAACAAAAAATAATTTATTCTATGCAAGAAATAAGCAAGTTTAAAATTGATGAAATATTCTAACACTATACATGTTTATGCCTTTCGACCAATCGCCACAGTGTTTTAAGATCTGGGCATGGGAGCCGCAAGTTTCATTTTTGGGGAGGACAGCAATCCATTTCTATTTTATGTCACTTGAAATGTACTCTTTTATGTATAAAATTATTGGAAGGAACCAAAATAAATACCAACTGTTGGGGGAAAAGTAAAAAAGAAATTTAAAAAGTTATAGGAAAGGACTAAATAAATTAACAAACTGAAATGATGTATTGGGTCTGTTACCATTTTCATCAAATCATGAAAATTGTTTCATCCTCATCTGTTTTCACTTTTTTTTGTGACTACAGTGATTTCTTCTTCTTTTATTCTGTTGCTAACACTGAGTTTTCTGTGACTCAGCAATATTCGCTAGCAATGGCATACAGTATATCCAACAACACACTTCAATCAGTTTGTCACACACCCCCTTTGCAAAAATAATTCAAAGACAATACATATAAAGTAACCAATTTTTGTAAAAAGGAAGGGGGAGCATATGTCATCCTGATGCAGTGCCCATTACCTGGGCAGGTAGGTATAGTCTGTCTCACAAAAGAATTCCATTTTTTCACAGCTTTGAAGGCTATCATGTGTACCAATTTCTGCAGGAAATTACTTTTAATTTTGATAAATTGCACAGTTTGATACCGAGCCAAGTGTTTTTGTGCAAAAGTCACTTGTGGCAGAGGAAAACAACTTATTTCATGGAAACAACTCTAAAAATATACCCCAACACTACTGTCAAAAAGTGGAATTCTTTTATGAGACAGACTATGGTATAAGTACGTAGTTACATAAGGCTTGACGACTCATAGTTGGTGAAGTAATTGGAGAAATTAGAGAAGGAAACAATATCTACGAGAGCTAGGAACATAATGGCCGTGTCACGTATTCAGGAACCATCCCAACAATCACCAGGAATGATTTTGAAAAACAATGGCAAATTATCAGAATGGCCAAACCTGCAATTGAACCTGGCTCATCCTGAGTACAGGTACAGTGTTGTACCACATCACCACGAGCCATAGTAACTGAGTGGTCAGACCACTCACCTCCCACCAAGGCAATCATAGTTTGATTCCTGACAGGATTGTTGGATTGTTCATTTGATTTTCTCATGTGGGAATTGTACCGGACAATGCAGCTAGTCGACGGGTTTTCTTGAAGATCTCTCATTTCTCCGCCCTTCTCATTTTGGCACTTCTCCATTGTAAGACTTCAATTCATCTCCTCCTGCGGGGAAAATAGACATCTACGGGTGCCCAGTTGTACTAAATCTACATTCTGGGTGCAAAGTCTTGGCCTTCAAGTATCTTCTTATAAATACTACATGTTTATTTACCACTGCATCACACAGATCGGCTGACAGGGCAAGGAGTTACCTGATTTTTTGTTAGAAAATTGAGAAAAAACTCATTTACCATTGCTTTGTATAGCAGATGAAGGACAAATTTACTCAAAAAATTAGTACAGAAAGTGATCTAGATAATAATATATCAAAAAGTAGTCATGACTTCAGATATAAGTTACACGAGCAACAAGTAACCACTTAAGCAAAACCAATGAGAGACAGTACAATAACCATTCAAGTTTTGGTATTCGTTATTGTGGTGACCTTGAAGTCAATGGAAGCATGCGTGGACACATTACGACCATGGAAACCTTTTGTGATGACCGTCTATGTAACTTCACACACCTCATTTGAACAAAAACTGCATAGCTTACCTCAAAAAGCAGACAAAATCACTGTTATAGATTATTGAATACAAATGTTACATAAATTTTCAGACAGAGAACTCGACAAAATGCACAAATACAACCTGGCTGGGGCCAGCCAGTTAGCTATATTTTCATGAAACAAACCTTACAACATTTTTTCTGACATTCAAAGAATTAATACTCTTTGTGCACGGCAATCATTCAAAAATTAGTATTCCAATGTGTACCTGTTTGGCAGTATAAACACACACAAATTAAAAATGACCTCTTTTCCAGTTATGACAGCAACTGTAGCACAATTTCTGAACATTTTAAATGCATTTTTATACAGATTACAAAGCCTGATCTACTTTCACTCTCCCATTCAAAACCAAGGTTTATTTTTATTCTTCAATAGTTATACATCAGTATCACACATTTGCCCTACACACGACAAACAATATTTACCTGCCAATAATAGCCAACTGTACCATAACACGACACTCATGGCTTCAAACACATTTGGAGGTTGACTTCAAATTTGCACAGGATAAGCAAAGTAATTTTTATTTTATTTTTTCCTCTGTTTAATCCATCCCAACTGCATAAAGTGTAACATAATTATATCACTAAAGTTGTTCCTTAGAGGCCATTTATGTGCTGAAATCAGTTCTTTGGGTCCACTGCAGTGTAGCGTTAAGACCATTTCTCTACCACCATGGTGACCGAGTCAATTTTCAGGAGTGTCGATCATGTGTTTTTGCAAGTAGAAAACATGACAGATGTTATCATTTATTTACTGAATACCACATTGTAGGAGGGCTAGTCCCTTTCTCTTTGCAAGATATCTGGATTTCTTTACATAAATAGTAGGAACAGATGTATTTTATAAGGGGGTAATCCTCCTCTAATTCCCTCCTAGTTACGCTCACGTTTGTGATTAGCTGGCGGCTTTTCTCTAAAACATTCCAATCCTCCCATCCTTCTAATTTTCGGTGTTTCTCCACTGTATAGCTTCATTTCACGTTATCCCTCAGGGAGTGACGGATGTCTACAAGCTGCTTTTTGGGGTGTGAGGCCGTACCCATAGTGGTTCACTCCCCATGCAATATTTATTTAATGGTACTTCAGCAAAGACCGAACACAACATAGTATGTAATGAGATACTCATTTAGCTACTTCCCGCATTGCCTTATATTTAACATATTACAAGAACACAAATTTCAGAATAAGCCATTTTCTAACAAGTGAAACAGTCTCTGTCCTCAGCAATGTAAATATGTTCTATTTCACAATCCAAACCTGGGCCTACAAAAATATTGAGACCTTGCAGCTCAAACGTCATACACAGTACGTAAAAGTAACAATAATAAATATTGTATGAGGAGTGTGCCCAAGGGCAAGGGTAACACACCCCGGATGCAGACTTACTACTGGGTGTCTGTCGGCATCTGTTTACCCTGGAGGATGACATGAAGTGGGGCCCTACGATGGAGAGATGTCGAAATGGAAGGGGTGATAGAAATGGTAGATCTCCGAAAAAACCCACCAACTAGTGTGATCACCCGACATGATTCCCCCAAGCGTATCTCCTGGGTTCGACCTCAACGTAAATCGAACCCGGATCGCCTTGATGGGAGGTGAGTACATTAACCACTGCACCAACTACGGCTCCTTCTAGTTACTACCACTATCACAGAGCAGAGTGAACCACAAAGATCTACAGTCACCTTAATCGCGGCTCTCTGCTTGTACATTTCTGCAAGACATCTGGCTCTGGTATGTAGAAGCTCAGATCACCACGTTCTTCCAGCAAAACAAGTGTTGAGACCTTCAATATGGTAATTAAGAAAATATTTGAAGATAAGGTCACATTCTCCTCTCACTTAGTGTGCTATAAATCACTGTGAGTAGTGAAACATTAAATAATACTTAACACCAATAAACTGGCGGCAGGGAAAAAAAACTTACATTAATTGCCACCCACTATTGTCGTATTTAATTATACTTTTTTTTATTTTCATAAATGAAAGAGATTAAGAAAACCTTTGCTTCACAGTGGTTAAATTTTACTAACCAATGACAATTTTCATAATTCATCTTCTTAAAATAAAACATTCGGTGGAGATGGGATCATACAAAGCAGTGTATGAAATTAATTTAGCCAAGAGAATCTTACTTCATGCTATTACACATACGCAACATACTAAAGAAGATAAAAAAATATGTTTCATTACTCATAAGCATACAAGCTTCCCACCAAGTCTGTCCGGGTTTGATTCCCAGCGGGGTCGATCCCTGCATTTGGGAACTTCACTGGATGATACTGCTGGTCGCGGGTATTTTTTTGGGAAGCTCCCGTTTCCCCCGCCTTTCTCTTTCCGGATCTTCCCCATTATAGGGCCTAATTCCAAGTTATTATTCGGGGCAAGCAGATGCCTGGGCACCCAGTTGTAAGTCTGTATTCCAAGGTGTGACACCACACTCTGTTCCTCTGGTATTCTTCTCATTTGATGGAGGAATGGGAGGGAGAGGAAACACTTACTAACATTTTAATTTATTCAAGAAACCAAAACAAAATTGTTCTGAACGTTTAATGTATTAAATAGGTTCATCACATATTGTACAAGGACAATATAGGAAACTCATAAGAAAAAAACTATATATGTATGTTATTAAATTCCAGCTCCCGCCTATATGTATGTTGTTTCTTCTGTTGTAGCACATTGCTCTACGGGTAGTTTTAATTATATATATTATTATTATTATTTATAAATTGAAATGTATTCATGATTTTAGAATATAGACATGTTCTTTTGTCTATCATTTTGAAAACATAAAATAAAAAATTTTAACTAATACATTTTCATACTATTTGCCAAAGAGAAAATTTGTCTGTAAATTTTTGACCACCACAGAAGACCAACATAAGAATGTGAATTTTGCTTGTGTTTCTAGCTCTCACTGTCAGTAATACATCTCATGCTATAACAATACTAAAAAGTTGTAGTTTCCCACGATGTCCTTTTACAATATTTAGGTTCATGACCTACTTCAGTAAATTTAAACTATCACATTTTGGCAGTTTGTATATCGGTCAACTTGAATAATAACACAACTTGATAAATAACACACCAAATTCTAATTCCTAAAATCCCTGCCCATTTTTCTATATATATATTCTGAATGTACACATCAGCAAAAGCAGAAGAAAAAATGTATCATGTGTAACTACATTTACACACATATAAAATTCTTATGTGAGCTTCTCTCCTGTAGTTATCAAGTACATTCTATTTAACACAACTTCAGTAAATTTTGACATTTCTAAGGATTCTTTGATTTTTTCGGGAATTGTGTATGTTTGACTTAATTTGAGCTGAAATGTTTGGCTATAAATTAACAGTTTTAAATTTTTATTCTACATTGGGTAGAGAAAACTTTGTCTTGCATTATGGATGACGTTAAATATTATTTGAAAAAATTCTCAAGTCAGGGATGTTGCCACTTTTTTTTGGCAGGAGGGGGGGAGGAGGGTAGCAGATATTTTTGCTGCAATGTATTATACACATATATCAGTTACCATATATTTCAGAACCTCACTACTGTACTGGAAAATGTACACTAATGGTTTCATCACAATTTTGGGAGTGTTAAATATCCTGAGGATGTTAAATATGCTGATATCCCCTCTTCCTTGGTTAAGCCCCTAGCACAAATTACTGACACAAAATTGGCTGGCATTATGTGGAACAGAGACCAGTAAAATTTTATTAACGCAAATCTCATTAATACCAAATTGTTTTCTTTCCCTAGCAAATAATTGAGACTTTGAAACTTAGTAAAAATATTCTGTACATGTAAATGTATCAAGCCCACTATAATAAAAATAAAGATGATGGTAATCAAAATGTTGGGTATTTATCTGATAAACAAAATTCAGAAAAACTTTTATGGTTTTTGCAAACATATATCAATACAAATCTTATCATTACGAACTGCAGAAATTTATGTGCACTGAAGTTTGTATTTTACATTTAACAGTGAACATGCTTAGCATTTAAAAACCCTATGTTACCTGATGTTCTTTGAAGATAACATCGGGGAAGGCCCAACACTTGTCCAAAGTGATGTCACCACACATACGTGGGGCAGCAACCATGATGTTATGACTCTTCTGCCCATTAGTAGTTATGTTACGAAACATGTAGTTACTGAGGGCATCAATTGGCTGGAAGTTATTGAGAGGGTTACCAATGTCAACAGTACATGGCAGTTTGTTGATCACATCGAAAAACGCTTCTCTTTTCCCAGGAAACGATGAATATGACAGCTGGAACAAAGAGAATACTTCAACATATTTTCTGTGAGCATCCCAATTAATATTTACATTACGTGTACGTAGTTGCTGAACAACAAGAATGTTACCAGGGATTAAAATCTTGAAATCTCAACTGACTATACTAATTGTACACAAACATTTTGTATGTATGACACACTGTGAATCTGAAACATCCACAAACATTATAATGTGTAATTTTCCATTGAACAAACCTTCTTTGGCTCATTTTATACTATACTATTCAGTAGAACTCTAACTGGTAACACTTTTCCAGGGACCTGAAAAATTTCTTCTAACAAGAATAAAATAATTTTACAACAGGTGGAGATTAAAAACAAGTAATTACCAATTTCACAATTCAGTGTACTGTACAGTAAATTACTCTGTACTTCAGATTACATGTGTTGTGCATCTTTTTGCTCAGCTGGCAGAGTTACTGTGTTTGCAACTGGACATTAGCCTTCTTGGACAAGTTGGAAGTCAGGTGATGGCTACATCTATTATCCTGTGCAGCTTCACCCTGTCTCCTCCCTCTTGCCACCAGGTGGTTTTTATTGAAGAGGTTGGCCCTACGCTTCATCTTGAAGGGAGGGCACACCAAGGTCTATTTTGTACAACAATAATTCTGAAACGTTTTGAATCACCGCTCACTGAAGTTCACAAAAAGCAATGTCCAGCGGCCCCCCCCCCCTTGTTATCATTTACCTAACCACTTGCTGTCTCACAGCTACTCAAGGGGTTCGCAACGCCCCCTCTAGGGGGCAATATCGCCCACATTGAGAACTATAGTATAGTAGAAAAAGCTGCCATCCTTTTTTCGCTTACGTTTATAGTTCCGTGTTCAGGCAGTGCTGAAGGGATAAAGGGGTATTACATCTTGTCTCTGTAGATGTCGACAGATTCCCACAGGATAAGTGAACCATCTCACTGCATTACGTGCTCTCCTGCACCTTCCGACCTTCGTGGAAAGATGTAGATGTGGGGCTGAAGAGAAAATTCTGCAATCTGTGTGTGTGTTTGTAACCTTGAGGAGCTTCGTAGTAGCAGAAAGACTGTGGCTGACAGAGCCAGATGCTCCCTTCTCTGTCCATCACTGCTACCTTAGCTTCCACCCGCGTATACCTCTCCTGGTAGTAGTTGTACTTATATCTGCAGTGGACCACGAGTAGGTATGTTTCCGTCAGACATACAGATTGATACAAAACTACCAGGTAGGCCACCACCTTAAGATTAACTAAAGCCAGAGGGTCTAACGAAGACTTAAAGAGCTGTACCTCAAGGTTCAGTTCGATGGCCCCGGCCACGACGAAGGCGAGCCCTGCTAGGAAGCCACCGATGACCATCCCCCACAGACTGGAGGACAGGCAATATTTCCTGGCCAGTGGTAACAAGGTGTTGTTGTAGACGAGGATTAGTACCAGGACCAAGAAGGGTACGACCACCTGCACCTGGTCCGGCAGTATGCACCGACCCAGAACCTTGCAATCCATGCGCGATACTTGAAAGATCCATCTCGACCCCTGAAGCACATCATTATTGTGGAATGTAACAGCTGTGATTCCAGAGTGCTCATTGCAAACAACATTGCCACCACAACAACAATGAACACAACACTAGTAGAGCTTACAGGTGTTCAAATGAGGAAAAAATCATAATTTTACCCTTGTATGAAAAAGTGTGGCTTTTGTAGACATTACTTGGGAAAACATTTTTTTCTTACAAAAAAAATTTGCTCAACCAGTTTTCCCATAATCACATTTCAAAGTTAAAGTTTGCATGTTTTCACTACTTGCCCACTGCAAAAACCAATGAAAATAACGAAATGAAATAATTCACATTGAAACTTGATGTTAGCCTATAGGCTACGACTTGACGTACATAAAAACCCATTACAAAGTACTTTTGTATTTTAAAAACAATTGCCCAACTCAGCAAGAAATTTTAAATTTTTGAATACTTTTTTTAAATATTAAAAAAAAAAAATTGTATCAAGTTTTTCATACAATAAGCAGTGGTCTGTGACCTTTAGTTTTAATGTAAATACATACTATTTTTTCATTATGTTACTTGGTTTTTGTGGTGTGTATAAAGTAAAAACATGCAAAGTTTGACTTTTGAAATGCCATTATGGGAAAACTGGTTGAACTAAATTTTTTTCGCAGGCCTACTAGGAAAATATAGTACTGCTAATTAACGTCTAAAAAAATAACACTATTTCACATAAATGTAAAATTATGTTTTTTCCTCACTTGAACAACCTTAGTCTCATCACCAGCAATGTAATTATAATGTAAGTTAGGTTTGCGAGGTCATGTTAACGGTTTTATTTGATTACCGGCTGTTTTCCTGAACACCCATAGTAAAATTCGAGATATCACTTGTTGGGAATTCAAAATTACCCAAAATATTTTATATATTTGTGGAATACTGTAGTTTAGTAAAGGTGACAACAGCAGCAGAGTATTTTAAATGTTGTCACAAGGCAAATTTCAGAGTAAAATCAAAAATACTGTACGTAATAACTAGCACTACCGCACAAAAACAATTAATTGACATTTGCATTAGAATAAATCATAGAAGCTACATTCTCAAAAACCTATTCCTCACTTTCCCTATTAACAAATACACAATACTCAGCCCGTGCTTATTTCTTTTATATTTTGGAAACAGTGCATAAAGTTTCACATCATTGTTTACAAATATTTGGTACCATTTGACGTGCACCACATGCTACTGCCAACCTACATTGCTATTGGGCAGGGTTAGCGCAGGAGTCTATGAAGTTGTAGATGGAGTTTGCTTGGCTCGCTTAAGGCCTATCTACATATGGGGTATGGCCGTGTCCATAGACGTGGCTGTGGACATGGACATGTCCAAGCTTCATGGTTAGACCAAGTTCGTCCTAAGAGACAGTAATTTCGGACACTGACGTGACGTCACAGAGTCACATGCACCAATCAGCCCATTCTAGTCCTAGGAAACAACTTCAAACATGGCAATTACGAATAGGTCTTTAGATCACTTTTCAAACAACCCAAGATGAACTTTTGCTGTACCTTGTCTAACTGAGTGTCTTATCAAAGTCATCTTAACATATTGTAACATTCTTTTCTTTACAATTATTAAGAGAAGATACCTCCAGTTACCTGCTGTTCAAAGAGACTCCAGAACACGGGCAGTGGAACAAAGATGAGCATTATCGACAGCATGACTTTCATGTCTTCAATCAGATCTACGTCGTATTTCTTCACTGCATAATCTAGCCAGTGTACTTTATATCTATGCCTCGAGCATAGTTTTCTCCAGAATGCATACTGCAACATTCAACAAGTTTTATTTCCTAAAACACAACAATACATATATACATATAAAATGTATAGTGAATTCATATTTATCATACACAGAAGAATTTTGTAGTTTATTACTTACTGATGCACATTTTATAAAGAGTGACATGATGTTCTGCTTTGGACTCTTCAATCTGTATAAAGGTTTTCCCAATAGAAACATTACTGAAACAACAAAGGTTTACACAATCACTGCTCCTGCAACATATTTTTAATTTTGTTTGTGAAGCTTATATAGCTTGCATAATACAGGATATACTGTACCTAATTACAGTATATTATAAACTTTATTTTACCTAGTATTAAAAATATTGTATACCACCATAAACTTGTTTCAATTTAATACAACCAGTTTTTAAAGCCCAACATTGGGGTTACATTTAGATATTTTTTGGTACATGAAGTAAGATCTAACTAAGCACTCTCAATGCCACTTAAGGAATGTAACCACTGTTCATATCTCAGCTTGCATGTAACTGCATATTGAAGTAGAGGAGAACACTGCTTATAAAAAAGCTAAGAAATAAATAAATCTGTAGCTATGCAAATAGTTATAGTACCCATTACTTCCAGACAATCAATTATTTTACTGCTAAGCAAATGTATTTAAAATAGTTATGAATTCAACAAATATTTTTTCCAGTAATGAATTTTTAGACTCCTTAACTGCGACATTTTACTACAGTTGAATATACAATATATAGCTAAACTGTGAAATGTGACTGGTTTTTTCGTTTGAAACTAACCAAAAACAAACTATTAAAAAAAATTAACTCTTTTGCTACGGAATAAAACATTTTTAATTGTGCCAAGATAATGTAAAAAATTATAAAAAATTCTTTTTTGTAAATATTTTTTTTTTTTTTGTTATTTTTAAGCGAGAAAACAATGTATCTATGGTTTACAGAGTCATTTAATTCGATGTTCAACTAAAGTCGCATGTCGCAGTTTAGAAATATTTTGTATATTTGACTATAGTCAAATGTCACAGCGAAGAAGTTAAAAAAATTTTCACACTATCATGGCATAATTAAAATTTTTTATTCCACAGCAAAGAATTAGGTAATTAATTTTAAAGCAAACATATTTTTCTAAAAATTTCTTTCAATGCAGATGTAAATAATTTGATGTATAGTAATGTGACACATATTTGATGCAAACCAGCTCATGGCTGAACTATTATACATGGGTGAAGAAATGAAATAAAATAATAAGTATGTAAATTCGTCAAAAAGTTTTTTCGTAATGTTTTTCTGTAAGGAACAGCTTCTCAAAGTCTGTAACATAAACTATGAAAATTCATGTAACGACTTATTAAGAAACAACCTCTAAATTGGATTCAGGAATTTCTGTCATAAGTACTGTATTTAAAAATATGTATCATCATTGTTTAAATCAGAGAAAATAATGCAAATGGCAGAACTCAAACAATCCTTACATAAAAAAGAAGATAGACAAATCTAATGATTTACTGATAGCAAGGCCTTTAGAGATGGAAACAATGGATCATGCAAACAGGAAACAAAACGGCCATCGCCTGTGTTTAGGAATGATAAGAGCAAACAACAGGAGTAATTTCAAAAAACTTTGGAAAATGTAAATCACGATGGTTGTACTGGGAAATTGAATTTGGTCTTGTAGCATGTGATAGCTTACCGGTACTGATTTATGGCAGACAATACAAATATCACAAAAAAATATTCTACAGAAATAAACGGAAAGAAAGCATTAAAAAATATAATGATTTGCTTATAATTTTCTGTGTTTAGACATTAAGGTGGCTAGAGGAGGAAGTGAAAAGAAGAGGAGCTGACTGGAAAAGAGTAAAAGAGGAAGAGTGGTGGGAGGACAGAGGACAACGAAGACGTTTCATCAAGTTGCACCATCAATTCAATCTTTTAATATGTTCTACTTCAGCTCTTAACCACTAGGTTTGCTAGTTACTGCCATTATGTATAACTTTTATACGACAATACAGGAAGTTAATAAAAAACAATGTGCGACACTGGATTTTATTTCAGTTTTCACCGATGCAGTAACGCATTGTTCTTTGGGTGGTTTTAATTTTGCAATATTCCATTTAAAAGTAATTTTGTAAAATGTAGGTTCCCAATGGCTGCAAGGTTAGTAGGCAGACCTCTTGATGAATGTATAGTTTGGTGGTAAAAACGCTGGTACATAAGCAATAACATTCTAATAACGTCACACATGTGTACACTTATCAGGTCCTCCAAGTATCCCTAAAGTTAGTTTTTACGCAACCAAAAATCATGAAAAGAAGTCTATTTTTATGAAAATCTTGGTACAGAATATTTCAAAAGGTATAATGCTTCTTTATTTTTAATATAGTTACTAAAAAGATCAATATAATTTTTCACTGAATACTCTCATAGATCAAAATTCCTTAATTAATGTCTACAGTAAACACAGATGACCATACTTTCTAAAAATCTATTTTGATATTAAATTATCATATTCACATACTGTTAACTGAAAGGAAATGTTATAATTTCTAACTTAAATATGCTTACCCTGGGCAACAGCAAAGAGCAAAGTTGTAAAGAGAAAAGCAACAAGGTAACAGTCCTCAGCACCGAAGCAGGTAACCGTCTGGCGCAGCAAGGGTGTGACAAACGTGGCCAAGACTGCGCTGAAGTTCCTGACAAAGTGAATGACAGAGTGGCACCGCTCCAACAACTCCTGCTGCCGGGGCAGCCGGAACTGGTCGGCGAGGAATACAGAGGCGCATGACTTGTAACCCCCTGCACTGATGCTCGTCAGCACCAGGCCCTCTGCGATCATGGCTCTGCGATAAGACAAGGTGTGCTCAGGGGCAAGGGCATGTGAAGTGTAAGAGGCTTAATTACAGAAGATTAATGATTACAGACTGCAGGAAATCATAAAACTCTTGTGCACAGTAAAAAGCACAGAAGCACAGGGTCAATATACAGGAATAAGGTCACTGGGGACACAACATTCTTCTTCGCCCCAAAAAGCACCAAAATTAATATGAAACTATGCTGTGAATATTTTTAAGCCAAAAAGTAACTTTAATATCCGAAATATAAGTCAACTCACCTGTCAATTTATCTAAATTCCAGAAAAAGATTATATCTACCTCTAAATACTTCAAAATATTTTCTCTTTTTCTTATACAATATATGTTTACCATTGTAAAATAATAAATTAATACAGTAACAACTCTAAGAAGCAATGATAATTTTACATACCATTAGGCAAGTGCATATAACAAATATTTTAGGTATTTGGACAATGGCGGGAAAGGCCGCTAGGCTACTAATTACAATTAAAACAGAAAGAGTTTTGCACAAGTACTCACAGGATGGTACTTGCAGATAGAAACACACACATAGGACGAACACATTTCTCCGCGGACGCGCGGTCACAACGTTTCGCAGACTACATCTGCTTCATCAGGTGAGTGGGTACTTGTGCAAAACTCTTTCTGTTTTAATTATATTTTAGGTATTGTTTGAGATGCTCGCACATAAGTCAAGCATTACTTAGATTTCTGAGCAAAATTAAAAAAAAAAAAAAAAAAAAAAAAAAAAAAAAAAAAAAAAAAAAAAAAAAAAAAAAAAAAAAAAAAAAAAAAAAAAAAAAATAAAAAAAAAAAAAAAAAAAAAAAAAAAAAAAAAAAAAAAAAAAAAAAAAAAAAAAAAAAAAAAAAAAAAAAAAAAAAAAAAAAAAAAAAAAAAAAAATTATGTTTACAACAATATGGTAATATCAAAATCATTTACAACAAATGTACAGTATTTATACATTTTATTCTGTAAACTTAAGAGCAAATTTCTAAAATTCTTAATAAACAGAGGCCCCTTTCCAATACAAACTGAAATACTATACCTGTGCCTGCTAAGTGGGACCAAAACCCTCAAGCTGAAACTCTAGATGTAAAATCTGCCGCTGCTGTAGTGTCCTGTGTCTTATGCTGTTACAGGACTATTTAAATACTCACAGGCACATCACAATTTTTTTACAAGTGACGCACTGGAGCTATCATTTAGAACAGGCAAAGCCAGTAACGACAGAAGACTGTCAAGTCACCTACAGAATTAATCAGAACCTAGCAAATAATTAACTTACTCTGCGATGAATCACTGTCAATACCTGGTCATGATAAACATTAATGCAACAACTTACGTCACTACTTACATGCGATTTTCTTTGAAGACTGGTGTACATGCAGCACACATCAAAACTTTCCCAATGAGGTAGACGTATGAGAAAAGCACCATAGTTCTAAAACACGTAAGCAAAACATATAATTTTGTCTTTAGTATTAATTTAACAGGAATCAAAATTTTACCTTCTCATTCATTACACAATCCACAGAAACATGAGCTTTATTATATGACATATTTTGTGTTTAAAAAAGCTATGAGCAACACTAAGGTCAATCACAGGTCTGTTATTCTTTCTACGGAAACAAATGACTACTAGACTAATGAAAGAAAAGAAGGGATAGAAGGAAACAAAAAAAAAAAATGGAAAAAATATTAATACTTCTTACCATACAGACACCACTACATTTCCCGCAGGCACTGCTAATCGCCACCCATTAATCTCATCTATTGTGTTTCTTGATGCCTTTTGTCATGTCATGCAGTTAACACATAAAATTTTAAATTATTTGTTGTGAAGTTCTGCCCTTAAGACCGATCTTCATCACAACGGAACCCAACCAACATGCATAAACTTTCAAAAATATATATAAAAAACTATGATGCATTGTCACAGCTTTACCTGAATTTCCCTAGGCAGCCGTCAGCCAAGGATGCCCCAAGGAGGGGAGCAATGCAGCTCACCGCCACAAAGCCATGGTACACGAAGATGGACAGCTGCTCTGGGAGGAGGAGGACATTCTGCAAGTATAGTGCTAGTATTGCTGTGGGAACACACACAACACCAACGTTTTTACCACCAAAACTATACTTTCATTAGGAGCCTACTAAACTTGCAGCCATTGGGAATATACATTTTACAAAATTATTTTTAAATGGAATAAAGATAACTCTTTCAAAAAATATATATATTCTACAGAAATAACCGGAAAGAAAGCATTAAAAAATATTGTGATTTGCTTAAATTTTCAGTGTTTAGACATTAAGGTGGCTGTCTGCCAAGGCGGCCAAACAGCGTGCAGAGCTTTAGTCATTACAAGATTATTTGAAAACTACTCAGCGTGCATAAGCAATAATATTCTAATAACGTCACACAGGTGTACACATATCAGGTCCTCTAAGTATCCCTAAGTTTATTTTTACGCAGCCAAAAATCATGAAAATAAGTGTTTTTGTAGTAAATTTTTATGAAAATCTTGGTACAGAATATTTCAAAAGGTACAACGCATCTTTATTTTTAATATAGTCACAAAATGATAAGGTCACCACCGAATGTCTCATAGAAGAGAGATGAGAAGACTTCACACCAGTTCAATGACTTACGGCTATAGGCTAGTGTGAGACGCCATGCACATGTGTTGTCCTTACTGCTTCCGCACTTCTAGGCCTCGAACATGCTACATATGTCCACCCAGGTGCCCACCCTAAGTATTAATACATAAAATTTGTCACTGTTTCTTCTTACAGCAAGTCATCCAGAAATTTCATGTAAAATACCTACTTTACCTTGAAAAGAGTTATCTTTAAAACAGATCCATTGTGAAGTAATATTTTTTAACACTGATTCCTCATTTAAGCTTTGTGGCTGCTAGTTTGATAAGTAGGGCCTTTAATGAACACTGTATACGGTGACACGCTGCTTTTCAAGGTCACCACATGCTGTGCAGAACACCATGAAATACTGGTTTGGTCCACGTATCCACACAATGTCTGAGCCAATAAGAATTGTTACATGTCCAAGGAAAAAGTGCCACATTTCATTTCCATTTTTACGTGTATGCTAAAGGAATTAAAATAGCTCAACAGGAATCTTTCAGAACCAATTTCGGCAGGTACATTTTTTTGCTTAGAAACTTTACTCTTGTCCTAAAGGCATGCACATATTATTTACCTATTTTTTTTATTTGCTTGCTTTACACGCACTCAAACAGCACAAAGCCTTGTTAGAGGTACACAGAAGAAAGGGTTAAGGGTCAGTCAGGGATTGTTTAAAGCACTGTCCCAATAGTCACCTGGAGTGATTTCGGAAAAACCTGGGAAACCAATATCAAGATGGCATGAGACGAGGATCGAACCCGGGTCCTCCTGAATTCGAGTGTTTTACCAATGCTCCACCATGCTTAGTTGTTGCTCATTTGTTGCTCAAACACTTTTTACAATTGTTATAGATATAAAAAATACAAGGTCACCACTTACAGTCATGTTCAGAGAAATAACTGACTGCAATACTACATGATAGTTGAGCGCTCTACACGTAGAGAGACTCAGTGTACGTGTGTTCCCAATCTCTGATCATAGCCTGAAATTTGAAATTAAAAAATTTAAGAATGTTTTCAAAATACAAACATATTTCATTTCTTGTTTTTATATAGCATATCTTGTAGCCTACATCGTTACTCAGTGTGAATGTTTTCAGTAAGTTAAGTCAGTTGGTTTTCCTTTGAAGCATAAAACAGTTCTATGCAAATTTTCTTTTACATGCTACTATAAAAAAACTACGAAAGCTAAACAATTCTCATTACAGTAAAAATAGTTACAAAATATGTCTACAAAACAAACTGTATCTCGTACAAAAAAAATTTTAAAACAATAAAATTTTTTGGTCAAGCGTCCCTTTAAATCACATTTCTAGCATAGGCATTGTGGTTGGATTAGTTAAGTCTTGTAAACCAAAACCAGTTAAATATATAATAGTAAATATGTAAGAAGGAAAAGTTAGATTAGTTTTTACTACATCAAATTTGTTCACAGAACATGAAAGGAAATACCAAGCAAGCTTTGAAGCATGAGCAAGCTAATAATCTTTGCCCACTTTACATTTTCATACAATCTAGAATGTGATACTGTATTTATAGTTTATTTTCGGCCATAACAGCCACTATACATACAGTTTATAATACAGTTTGTTTGGTTGATATGGAATTGCTCATATTAACTTAATAATACATATTTATTTAGGATACAAAAATTTAATTATTTTTCCACAAATAAACTAATTTAAAGTAGATTATATCCAGTTTCACATTATCCAGGGTTCTCAAAAACTTCAAGCAAAAGTATTAGGAACTATGGTACCAAGCATGTTTAAAATATGTACAAAACAAGGGACCCAAACGGTAAAAAGGGACCATTATAAGAACCAAAAAAGTATGAAAAATTACCAACCAACACTCCGCATAAGCAGACTTCAACATTATGGGAAAAATACTGTTGGTAAAGATTTCCAGAAAGCACTGTATACTCTGAGTATAGGGAAAGGAAAGAAAAAACTATTCAGAAAAAGAGCACATTATTACTGGGGGTTTGAGAGTAAAAAAAAAATCTTTATCATTGGTTGATCAACAGATACCTGAAGATGGCAGCTGCAACAGCAGCCAAAACACCTAAATACACGTAAAGTAGTGTAGTGATGCTACTGAATCCCAGAATACAAAAAAAAAATTGTTGAAAATGTTTAACTTTGTAGTAGACGTAACAGCATAATGTCATATGACAATATCATACACACATTTCTATGTCTATGACGTTTTTAATTTTAAGACAAGATAAAATGTTAACGTTATTAATTAGTATGCCAAAACCAACCTGTAGTTTGTAATCAAAAGGCAAATTGTATTACGCTTAGATGGTGTGTGACCACGTATCATAATTTTATTACTAAGAATTTATATTCACGTACTGTATTACAAAGTATCACACACTACAGTTAACTGAAATATTCATTTTATTGCTAAATAAAACATCGACAAAATATGTTAACAAATGTATTTACTGCTCTTAAGAGGGCGTGGTACATAATTCAACGCCATAATTGTACGTTTCTTGAAGCAAATTTGCGAAAATTAAACAATAGAAATCCTAGACAATAGTTTTAGCCAACGATTTAAACAAAATTATTTATATACGTAAAGCAGAGATTACAAACAAATTAAACTAAATACTATATGACGGCGACCAACAGCATTTTCACCAAAAATTGTTTACCTCTTAACTTGTTTAAAACACTTTTCATTTTGTCATTGTATGAAAAAGGAAATGTACACCCACACTAATGTGGTTGCTACAGAATGACAGGACTTAATTTCCCTGACTATTCCAGATTTTTCAGACAGAAATTAAAAATTTCCAGTCTTTTTTACAGATTTATAAAACAAAAAAATTAAAGTTAAGAAGTTTGAATAAATTAAATTTGAACAGGACTGTTTTCAAAACTTATTCACAAAAACCTGTGACTGCTCTGCTGCTTGCAAATACACTGCGGATAGTCGACTTGTGTATGACACGTTCAGGTATCATGATCAAAAGAACGGCTAAGTTTTAGTCAAGTGGAATAAATTGTAACATTTTATTGCTAAGTTCATGTTTATTATCATACAGTAAATAGCTGTACGTAGTTAGAGCTTCTACATTTTGTAGAAAATCATGCTCAAACACAGCTTAACAGAGAACTCAGTTAAAAGTTATGGTTCCATGTCGTTTACGAAAGCAAACAGATCTGGTAGCTCCTTATTCTTTATACAGTACTGTTGATACATATACTTGAAATTTCTGGACTTTTCCAGGTTTACTCCATTTTCCAGACGTGTAGCAATTGTGATTAAATGTTAACTGAATACAGTTTGAACTTATTATTAACATATTGCAGAAACAACTTCCTTGAAATTGGAACCAACAATTTTTCTTGAGTAGCAATTGTTGCCTTTTTATTCAATGACTGGTAGCACATGTACTTCACTTCCACAATTTATATGTATAAAAAAACTAATAGCAACATCACACATAATCTTAAATTTGCATAAATAGGTGAAAAAAATATATTACTGTTTTATACATGTTTATCTGTAAAATTTTAACTAATTCCACATGAAAATTCTTTGCGGGGGAAAAAAATAGTGACAATTTGTGTAAAAAGGAACTTTTAGGAACCATGCTCAAAAATATAAACTTTTAGGGTAAATAGGGACCTATTAAGACCCCTGAAACTAATTTTGTCATTTTTAATGGCATTTTCTGAAAACGTAACATAAATTACAGTACATCACAAAATTTACTTGGCATACAGCAAAATTAACTTCTTAGGCTCATTACACAAACAATGTAGATTGACAACGCATTAAACATGTACACAACACCTATGCTGTAAGTGCCCTTAGAATCATCTAAATTTATTGAAGGCATGTAAAAGGCAGTCTATCATCATGAAACAAAGTATATAATATTTTGTTTCAAACACCCACAGCTTAAATGACTACTAAAAATATAAAAGCAAGACAAAATCCTCTATAACTTATGGTTGCAAAGAAATAAGATAAGAAAGAAAACAACAAACCAGTTACAGTATATATTCATATTCTAGATACGTACACCGCAGTCCAAACACTGAAAATCTTGCCAAAAAATCAACACAAATAATGATGTACACTGCACAAGGTAAGAATTCTTCCTGGAAAACAAGAACAGTTTAGGCATGTTAAGCAAACCAAATTATCACTCTGTACAAGACATTTTTTTAATTCTTTCCAATTGTGAAAACTAGTTTTTATAGTTACAAAAATAAAATACATAGGTGCATGTATAGCCCTTTCCAGTTTTTATATCCCTGTGTGGGAAATTAATTTCGCACACCTGTTAAAATAAGTAATAATTATAGTCAATTCTTGATTATCTGTGCTAATCAAAAAGGAGTGCATAATTGAAAAAAAAAAAAATACACACCTCCACAATGACAATTTACACACTGTTTGGTCACCTTCATTTACTCAAATGCATATGTCTACCACAATTCTTGTGAACCCCTGAGTTTGGAGCTTGTTACTAACGTGAATACCAGTTCATCGCTACTGTATTGAACTAAACTTAAGAAAACTCTTGGCTGACTGACAAATCACAACTTAAACCTGTGGGTCTAGAAGCAGGAAATTTTGCATAGGAGCTCCTTATATAATGTACGTGAGCACTCAGAAAGGATTTTTGAAAAGTCAACCCCTAAGGGAGTTAAATAGGCAATAAAAATGTGTATACAAGTTCGTCAGTTACTAAGTTAGAAATTAGGAAATTGGCGTATAGGCTTCTGTTTCTAAATAAATGTTAGTTGTATCAGCATTTTTTGAAATTCATTTCCTATGGGAAAAAAATAAGGGACAAAAGTTTGTATGGAAAGTAGTCAGTTTTAAAGACAGAAATGTGGAATTTCGTGTTTGACAATTTGAGTATTTTTAGGCATGTCACAGTATTTTTTGAAACAGCCAAAGAATCTATACTAGTATAACAAGACAGTAGCAAAGGTTAGTGTAAAAAAATAAAAAATACACATGTACACATATATACACATACATATATTTAGGGGTTGGGGGGCAAAACGGTGTTGAGGGTGAGGGGCACAATGCGGTACCCAAAAATTTAATACTATAAAAAGGGAAAAAAAAACTTTGGCGAGTTATGCTTGCCCTCGCGAAAGCTTCTGCCAAAAAATATTGTGAGAAGGGGGCAAAATGGAATACCGTATAGGGTCAAAATGGGGTAACCAAATAAATCAAGTAAAATAATTATTCTTTCCCAAAAAATTTCTAAAACATTAAATTGCATCACTTAGCACTATTCAAAACATTTTTTGACATCAGAAATATTATAACATTAAGTTGAAAGTCCTGCGAGTGAAGTTGCAGGTACCAGCTAGTTTGAAATAAATTTCAAAGAACTGTGGATGTTCATGATTTTTATGGACAGTAGGAATTTAACAGACAGTCACAGTCGTTGTGGATGATGGAATTTATTTGCACAGTGGATTAAGCTGGATTTACAATAGCTTGCCTTGTTTGTCCATCCATCAGTTAAGTGACCAACGGCCAATCAGATACGTCCAACAATTTCATCCATCTGCCCGTCAGATTCTTAGCAAGCCATAACTTTAAACGGGCTGACAGAGCTTTCTATACATGATAGTTTTGCTATCAGAACATTCCAGCATAACAGTTGGTGGCATTACGCCTCCGAGAAATGGATGATATGTTATCGTAAATCATTTACTGTCCACAACCAGCTCTGAGTCTGTGGCGGTTATCAGTTTTTCGTCCGTTAAGGCCAGCGGTATGTCAACACACATACAACCCATGTAGTAACATTGTAAGTTAGAATGTTTGCAACTGTGTTACAGTTATTGTAGCACAAAGTTTAGGATGGAGAATGCACACGCCCGGGACCCAGAGCTGGTGCATGGACAGCAGCAAGAAGACGGATAACGGATGGATATGAAGAGCTATTGTAACTCTAGCTTTATCTATAAGTGACTAATATAGAGAGTTTACAGTACCTAAATAATTTATTACAATAAACAGCACTTGTAGTCAGATCTCTGACCACAGATAAAACATGTACTAGTGTGTAAATATTGCAGTACAATTCTGCACCTTATTTATACACACATTTGTACCATAAACCTATTAGAAGTTTCTCAGATTAATAGGTATTAATTCTATCACCCCATCACAAAAAATCTTAAGGTTTTCCTCTATATCCCAATGTACACAGACATGCAATGTGTATGACAGAAACCAACCTAACTCATATGTTTAAAATTATTGACCTACAAACCTTTGCCATCTTCACATCTCAAACATTAAAATGCAGTAACTAAAAACACACTAATCTCTTGAAAACATTTAAAGCAAAATAAAGAAGGTCTAGAGGTCTGCCATAAAACAAACAGAGGTGATGAAAGAAGTCAGACCTCAGTGTTTGTATTATGATTCCATACCAAACATCATTATTCACTTCTTTTATCTATGGCAGTACCCATTGATGGCATAAACCATAGACAAAAGACATGAATTTAAAGTAAGTGTACAATATTTACAAATAGTTTTCCTGTAATTAGCTCTTTCATTAAAATTTATAAATTAGGCAGCTATACGTAATATACTAAAATTGCCCTTTAGGAAAACATTGTCATTCAATACACGTTAACAGGTGATTAACAATAATTAAACCATACTGAAAATATAAAACCCTGAACTGTGTAGGATTTGTATTGCCAGTCAACGCAAAATTTACTTTGCTGTGCATAATGTGTGTTATGTGAAGTTTTGATTATACAAATAACAATGAAAATTCTAATTACCTTATGCACTTGTCTAATTCGTCACAGATGCATAGAATGTGAGCATAATGGGATAACTTCAAAACAAGGAGACAAGTGGAATGACGTAATACACAGTCGGATGGTACAAATTAAATTAATTAAAAACTATTCAATAGGGCTATATTAGTTACCAATAATGTCTCAAAATGAAAAAAATGTTTCAATTTTCTGACATGATAGTGCACAGTTTTCAGTTTGGTTTCAAGAAACTTAAAATAGGCCCTAATGTAAGAGGGCTTTACGTCTCATAGGCAGCATGGTCTTTAAGAAACGCAGACACAATTTAATTCAATGACAAGAGCGGGAAGAGGAATTAACCATTGCCTTCCTTAAACCATTCCAGCATTTACACAGAACAATTTTGTAAAACCAAAGAAAATGGAAAAAAAAATTATGGCTGGAAATAAACCAAAGCCCTTCTGAATAATGCCTACATTTTACTGTCACGCAACCTCACTCAGTCTCATAAATAAGAAATAATTTAGGGCCTACACTAACCATTATACCTAGTTGTGTGTGTGTGTGTGTGGTAGATAAATGAACGCTGAAAGCTCCAACTTAAATCTACACGGTTTTGAAAGTCAACGTGGAAAAACTATTAAACAAAAATTCTAGCAAATGATATTTACCACGAGCAAATATTTTCCCAGAATGATGCATTTTTTGTAAGGGTGATATCTTATGCCACAATAACATATAAGAGATTTCGGTTTCCAGTATGTATTCTTTAGAAATACATTACTCAAGAAAATTGTAAAAAAATTATTGTCTTGGATTGCTGGTTTTTTGATTTTTACAAATTGGCTTCGACAAATTAAAACATTTAAACTGCTACTTTTAGCGCTGAATTACATATCATGGCATCTTAAAGGCTCAATCTACCACATTTGGAGCCATCATGTTTAAGCTACAGATAACAGTTTAAAAAAGCATTTTTAAACAGAAATGCATAAGTCTTTTAGAGATTTAACTTTAAGATGAGAAAAATCAGAAACTCTGATTTTTCTGTGCAGTTGTGTGGTCACAATGTTTCACTGGCTGGGTTAGCTTTCTTGGGCTACACTGGAGTTTAGTAGAGCAACATGCATTACTCGTAGTAGGCAACCAGTATGCCTTGTGGCCGAATGGTGAACTAAGGTGCAACAGGAAATTTGATAATGTATCAAGCTAGTTTTACTCTTTTTCAGCCTCGTGGTAATCTGGATTTGTAAATTTACCGACTGGTTACTGCAGAACTTAGGCATTGGGAACTATGTAAAACTGTAAGGTTGTAGACAACTAATTTGCATCTAAGTTGTCAAAGTAAAATTACCTACAAATATATCTACTGTATGCAAAAAGACAAACTAAGAATGGAAAAAAAAATTGTGCTCATCAAATCTGACGAGAAGTCCTTTAACACGAAAAAATACCTAACATGCATTTAGGTGACTGCGGTTTTCTGGAAAACAAATAAATGCTGAGAGTCAATCAAATATGCAATAATCTTACACTTTGTATGTTTTGGACATTTTATTATAGGTAATGTATAGAACTATCATCACACAAATTTAAGAGCTCAACAAGCGGAAAGTAGGTCTAAGGTCAATATTGTAGGACCTATACATTCATTTAGAGATGACTATAACTTAAAACAAATAAAATGCAATTATTTATGTCCTGATATTTTTATATTTTAAGTGCAAATTATTTTACACAACATATATATCCATTATGTACAGTAATACAGAAGTACACGCTAGCGCTACAAATATACAGTGCTAAATGTCCTAATAGTTTTTAACATTCATATACTGACAACTAAGTTTGTGTTTTTCTATAGGTACTTATAAACCAAATGTTACCCTATTAATTCACATAAAACTAAATTGTGATACTGTAATAATTTCATGACATTTTAGGTAACCTCGCATTACAAATTTCAAAATTTTAATGAAAATCACGGAATGTTAAAAAGGCAACATGATACTGTTATCGGAAAGTAACACAGTAGTACTAAAAATAAAAAATTTAAGGTTTCAATAAAGGTGAAATTCAAGGGAGGAAATATATACTCACTGCAAAAAAATTGAGGAAGAAGACAGCAATATACAAGCATTACAGAGAAAAATATAGCCTACATATACCAACCATACCAGCACTTATAATAGACATAGAAAATAGCTGTGCACGTAACAGGAAATATAGATGTATAAATAAAAACTGTACGCCTATCCAAAAATTATTACATCAGCAGTACTTGATGCAATAATACAGCAGAGACTATCATTATACAATAAATTTGTACGTACTATTTTGTACATGTAAAATATTAACATTTATGATTTGTACATAGGTTAAAATCTTAAGTAACATAATTTAAAGAAAAATATCCTTATCACAAACAAAGGAAAAACATACAATACAGGTCCCCAGATTTCTGTGATAAAAAATTTAATTTCGTAATTAATACTTGGGCTTCTTAAATTCTAAGCCCATTTCACTCATTGAATCTGGAACCTTACGCTTTTGGATGATGTTCTGAATCTTCTGCCATTCGCGGTCAAGTTCTGCCTTCTCGTTCTTCTCCTTGTGGTACTTCCTGGTGCGGCGGCCATCTGCCATTTTCACGCCGTACTGGAATGCAGCCTTCGGAAGTGCTTCCTTGTTGTTCATGTAGTCGCTGTACTCCTCTTGGGTGTCGAAGTCCCACCGACCGATGGGTCCCTTCTTGTTGCCCAAGTCCATCTTCGTGTAGTCAACTTCGTCGTCGCTGTCCTCGATGGCGTCTTGCATCTCTTCCAGGCCTGGGTAGCACTCGGCGTAGCCCTCTGGCTCCGCGGCCAGTCGTGTCAGCAACTGTTGAGCCCTGCTCTGCCCCAACCCCGCAGTCTTCCTCTCCTGTGGTTTCTCCAGCTGTTCCACCTTCCGCGACTCCTGCGACTTTGACTTCGAGCTGGACCAGGTCACTTCCTCCTCCGGCTTCTCAAAGTACGGGCGCCTCTTCTCCTTCTCCGCCCCTTCTTGCCGCGACATTGACGGGGCGTAGTCGCCAATCTCACCGTATATGCTCTCGTCTGGGATTTTGTTGCCCTTTGAGTCTAGTTTGCCTTTGTCCTTCTTCTTGCCCTTCTTGTTGTGGCGTCCTCCCTGCCTCAAGTAAGACAGGATCTGAGCAAGTTTGTTTATGACAATGTCGTTAGTTGTGAGAGTTGCTGTAGTCTCCAGACTTGGTACATCAGCTCGACTCCTAATGAGCGTTGTAGGGATATCGCTGTCTGCTAGGTCATCATCGAGATCTACCACGTAAGCCATTCTCCCTGGTGCAAACAACTCATTCTTCTCAATAGGTTTACTTCTAAATACAGCTCTGTAAATGTTACGACCCATCTTAGTTTTGAACTGCATCTCATCCTCCTCATCTTTCTTTTCCTTCTTTGTCTTAACGAGTTTCTCCATTTCCTCTTCCTCCTCCTGTTCCTTCACCTGAATTTCACTTCTAACTTTCTGCAGCAAAGCATAATCCAGACCTTTCACCAAGTGGGTGTGCTCCATATCACCACCCAAGAACTTGGATTCCTGGATCATCTGGCGACGCCTTTCTGCGGCATCCATCCCAGACTTGAGATCTGGAGCAACAGCACGGTAGCCGCTGGCTGCTGACAGAGGGTCCTCCGCTTGGTAATCCGGGTTGGCTCCTTCACGTCTCTCCCCGGCCCTGTCGCGATACTTTTTGGCCAATTCTGCCATTTTATCTTCCTCTTGCTTCTTAAGTTTGGCATAGAAACTTTTCTTCTTACGACGCCGCTCGGCTCTGTCGTCAGTTTCCACGACTGGAGTTGCTGGGGCCGCATCTCGGACCGGGGCTGTCGGTAGTGCGGAAGGGACAGACGACCTAGGGGTCATCAACAACTTCCGAAAGTCATCGTTGGTTAGACGTACAGATGGTGGCTCTTCCTTCGCATCTGCGTTGGAATTTGGTCCATATTCACTCTCTGGCATTTTGACACTGGCAGTTTAACTTTACTTTTGCAGATTTACTGATCAACCGTAACAACCATATATTTTTCTATACCTTCCACCACCCACGCAAAACCAAAACACAGCTCAGCTCACGAGCTCAACAAACAACATGCAATCAATGTGACCAACATAACATAGAGGTACCAACACAACTTTACAATTTCTGCAAAAATTCGAATTAGTATTCTGTAAAGTGAGAGTAAAAATTAAATTATTTCACAAGATAAAACGTATTTTTGTTTTGTCTATTACAGCTACACGTTTTCTATGCTTTTTGTTGAATTACGAGTAAAATTTCTTTTGATTTAAAAACTACAGAGGAACGGCGGAAACATGGCGACGAGTTCAAAAGCTTTTGCCCCGCTGTTTTCAGTTTCTGCAAAATGCACGCGTGGTACTGTTACACCGTACAAATTTTCTGTTGCGATTTTTATTCTGGAATACTGCGCCCTGAAATCAAAAGGTAATAGATTCATATTTTGCTACTACACATACCCAGATTTCGTATGAGTTGGTTATGTTGTGTTTACTAAAATGACAAGATTAGGTTAGATTGCCTCTGCAGTTGGGCTGCTGCTATGTGGCAGGGTATCCTCTATAGCTAATATTTCGTCACCCCTTCCTCTTTCAGTATAACTACCACAAGTTCGTTCCCCGTGCTTCTGATCACAGTAGATAGATGATGAGAAGGAGGATGGAAAGGGGTAGGCAGTCGATGATGGTCAGGTCAGTAAGGGAGTGGAACGTGCTAAGGGAGGAGCTGGTGAGGGTTGAGAGTGTGGGGCAGTTCAGAAGTGGTCTGGAGGGAGAGTGAGTGGGAGAATGTGGACTTGTCACTCCGCGATAGCCCATTTGCAAGGATCTATTATTATTATAAAAACAAGAATATTTAATGCATTAGTTTTTAGATTTAGATCTAGTTTATTGCATCCTTGGATCTTTTTTTGTGTACATTTTTGCACAAAGATATCGGACAAGTCATATTTACAATATACAATCGAATGAATAAATTACCGGTACTTAAGTTATACATTAAAAATTATACACTAAAAGAGCGAAATTCAAACATTTCTTGTCGGTTCGGTCTCCCACGTAGGCTCACATCAGCATATTTCATAGTCTCCACATGTAAAAGAAAAGAAAAAAGCAAGAGAAGATTAAGACACAGAATCTTAACCCAGAATAAATATCTTAAATAAGTATCTACACTGTCATAGATCCACTCAAATACTCATCGACTGTGTAAAAAGTATTAATGATCAAGAAATCTTTAAGGTGTTTTTTGAATATTTTTGTGTTAGTTAAACATGCATCTTGCAGGTGGCTGGGGAGTTTGTTGAACAACTTGCAAGCTGTGTATGAAGGACCTTTTTGCTGTAAGGTCAAGTTGACAAGAGGCAAGTGTAAAAAGTTTTTACTTCTAGTGTTATGGTTATGAAAATGTTCATTTGTGTGGAACAACTTCTGATTTTTGGAAATGAATGTCAGCAATGAGTAAATATATTCACAAGCGAAGGTCATTATTTTGGAACTTTTGAAAAGGACTCTACAGGATTCAGTCTTTTTTCTCCCGTGAATTATTCTTACAGCTCTCTTCTGCATACGGAAAACATTATTTCTGTCAGAGGAGTTACCCCAAAACATGATGCTATAAGTCATAATAGAGTGAAAGTATGCAAAGTATACAGTCAACACCGACTCTTTGTTTAGTATACCTGATACATTACGTAGAGCGAAACATGCAGAGCTCAGTTTTGGAATGATATATTCAATATGTGTTTTCCAATTCAGATGACAATCAACATATAAACCCAAAAATTTTGTGTCTGTGACTTTATTGATTTCTGCAGTCCCGCAATGAACATTTATCGTTGGATGATTATTATTTTTTGTTGCAAACTGTAAGAAATGGGTTTTTTTCTGTGTTAAGGTTCAATTTGTTTCTTATAAATAGAGATGATGCTTTATTGCGGGAAAAGTTGACTGTTTGATGGATTTCAATACACGTCCAGCTTACCTGAAGATTACTGACTTTAGCTTGTACGTGGAGCTGTTGCCCTATTTGACTGAGCCAATAAGAATCCCGATATTGTAATATTTGAGGTCTGCAGACAGCTACGTTGTGTCAGTGTTTTCAAGGCTATCTTGGCACAAAACATTTTCACGATATACCATCATCTCTACTTATAAACCATGCATCTAATTCTGTATAAGTGGTGTTGGCTAGTTGATTAAGTTCTTCCTCTGATTTTCCTGATATTATGATACTGGTGTCATCTGCAAATAAGGTAGGTATATAACTATTGTTTAGGCAATCAGGCAGGTCATTTATGTAAACCAGGAATAACAGAGGTCCGAGGAGGAACACTATTTCATATCTTACCTGGTTTTGAATAGGCCAAACAATATTTGAGTCTTCCCTAATGCAAACTTGTTGTTGTCTATTTGATAAATACGAGTGTATGAGTTTATTAGTCCTTCCATTTACACCATAAAATTGTAGTTTTTGAAGAAGCAGCTCGTGATTGACACAGTCAAAGGCTTTGGTAAGGTCACAAAAAATTCCGACTGATGGTAGTTTTTTGTCGAGTGCATTCAA
>PNEQ01050096.1:0-36448 GCA_003012365.1 Medauroidea extradentata
GCACGATGCAACACCAAGACGCACACGACAGTCAGTACGCAGACTGGCTGTCAACACAGCACGACCACCACGGGGACGCAATCTGTGTAGAGAGCCACCACTTGCACCACCCACACCAGACTCAACAGAGGAGCCATCACTACCTCAACGCAGGCGAGTCGGGTTGCCCCCACGTCCATGTCCTGTCTGTCCGCGGACAAAGGTGCCATTTCAAGCCCGTGCAGGTCAACGTAGAGTGGAGGTGACTTGGCAGCGCCGTCATGGTCTCCGCAGGAGGGGTCGCTTGACGCCGGCCGCAGGGCCAGCGTATGGGTTAAGCCCATAACGGCGCAAGTGTGTCGTTTTCTACCCACTCAAAAGCATTCTCAGACTCTCCCATAATCATTCCTGAACCCCAGTGTGTATGCATGCCAAATCATTTAGTGCGAAGTGTATTGTGTATCAAACAGCAGTGTACAGTATGTGCCGATGGCAATCAAGGGTTATCATCATGTTTGCTATGTTTACTTTCATGTTTTCAGCAGACATTTGGAAATGCATCATTCACTATCAGCAAAATATGTAACGTAATTTATTATGTAATTTAGTGTATGCCATTCTCGTAAGGTATTTATATTTCACACGCACGAGGTACCGGAAGTGTATAAACCCCGTAGTGAGGCAAGGAGCCCCTAGCGGTTGCCTTCCTCGTGGCAGTTCGACAAAGTCTTCTGGAGATGTAAGGCGCTGTCAGTGTGCTCTTCATCTTTTGTTTCACTGATTGTTAGTTTTCAATAGTCTCGTTAGTATACCGGTTCACTTTTGCTTAGCACACGTTACCAGATATTCCCCATTGCATTGCGCATCCGCTTAACTTAATAATTTTGACCATTTTTGGTATTTTTTTAACTTAAACACCGCGTTAACATTATCACCGCCATGTGGTTAGGGACTTTTGTATCGGGAGACATCGGCACTCATCCTTCACCATACGAGGTTCGTTTTGGTATTGTTTTATTTAGCATAATTTTGCACACGCGTTGCTAAGGTTATTTTGTATTTGTGTAACCTTTTAAGGGCGTAATTAATGTTTTTGTGACCGACCACGTGCAGGTTATGACACCGCCATTGTGTTCAGCATACATGTGAGCAGTACGTTGTAAATTCATTTCATTATCACGCACTCACGCAATTCATCTCGTTGAGAGCATCACTCTGTGTGCAACGTGTTACGTGCCATTCACCCCACCACCGGCCTAGCATAGCTCGCCACAGTTTTCGCACTGTACCGCTAACATCACTTGTAGAGCCCTACCACACTACAACGTGCACGGGAACGGCTGCCTTGTGATACGTTAGTTAGGCACGTGCTCACCGCAACTCAACTCTCTACGCCAGCTTCCAAGTGAACCTGACGGTCCATCATAGTGGCCGCCAGTCCCTCGCTGCTTAAGGAGGTACACCTTCTGGTGTCGTAGACTCACCTCGTACACTAGCTCGACACTGATCACTCACCAACCACGTGCGGTATACCAGCCGGTCGTAGTCACTACGCAAAGTTCACTATCACGAGCACTATCGTGTGCTTTAGGGTTATTGTTACTGCAAGGGACGCATCACTACGTTTACCTCGCTGCGTGCGTAATTCAGACATTATTTTGGCACTATGTACCGTAAGCGTAATAAATCATCTGTAAGTGAAATACTGTTTACATAATTTGTAGACACCTAATACTGCCAGTATATGCAACATAAGTTATCAGGCGTACTGGGGGTCAACATCCAGTAAGTGTGTAGTTCTGGTATAGTCAGTGTCATATGTGTTAATCCATTCAAGTGCTTTCACCACTCAATCATGCACATCAACGCACCGCGCGTTAAGTGGCTTTCAATCACTCATCGTTAAGTGGCTTTCAATCACTCACATCAACGCGTCGGGTGGGATACCGAACACACCGAACAAACCACACCCTGAGGCCTAAGAGTCTCGAAGTGCAGTACCTGGGGAGTATTGCTGGCGCCCAATCACATCAACAGCGTAGTTCGCTATCCCGATCCCACCCGAGGTAGTAGGCATTAATGTTGCTAAGCAACGTGTTTTGGAGCTATCAAATTGGCCGATATACAAAACAAAGACATATTGCTCAGTACTAAGCATAAAGAGTGCACTTGTGTGCTTCACTCGTACTAGAAATTGTGATTTTTCTCAGAAATTGCGTGGGAAGTAAAAAAAAATATTATATTCAAAGCATAAGTCAACTGCCAACTACCGCACATGAAAGCAGAGTCAATTGGTAACTGCACTAGAGAAACAATACATTCGAGGAGTATTTTTTCTGCCATTTTTGAAGTTGAGCTATTGAATTCTTGGTGGTTTACCTTAAATAGTATATAGCAGGATGAACTGAACTACTGAAGGAATTTTGCCAGTTCCTGCATCATGTCACGTAAACCAGAATATTATCTACTGTCGACAATATCTAAACTGTAAGATTTTATAATTTATTTTTAGTGCAGACAATTATTATTGTGCAAGCTATCCCAGTACTCTAAATGCAGCTTAAAAATCTGCATTTAACATATAAATGAGGTTCACTATCTTGTACAAGAAAGTTGACAGTGTAAACTGATTAATAAATTAAGTAGGACGCTGTCTAGAACACTAGCTACCTACTGCTACCTTACCGATGCTCCCTTTCATGTACAAGAAATGTGCCCATGTGTACTAGGCATAACAATTGAATTTTTAAATTCATTTAAGAGCCTTAGAAAACCACAGTTCAGAAGAGTTTTGAAAATCTAAGGTACAGAGTTAAAATGTAAAACCAAAATGGTTGTTCTTGTGAACGGAATGTAACTGCCACCAGCAGACGACTTGAATCTCTGAGCAGCTGGAACAGAACTATAAGTCTGGTTATGCTGTCGACTGATTCACAAACATCAGAAACTGCAGGTTGTATGTGTTTACAGTACAGATCGTAAATTATATTTGTATGTGAAGGGGCCTGTTGAGGACTTGGTTTGTAATGCTGCTGCCAAGTAGCAGCATCGTGCACTGATATGAAACTAAATTTTCTATGCACCCCGATAGACATTGGATGCTGCACAGCAACGAGAAAACATTTTTGATGGTACAATTGTTTTATTATTAGTTGCAGTGTCTTGTTGTTTGCAGTTTGCAGTAAGTTTTCCAAACTTGGTTATGAAGTTTTTTGTTTTGCAATTATAAAGCAATTAAATACTATGATGGACAGCAAATAGTAGAATGTCATTTATCATAATATTTAAGAAAACATTTGGTCCTCTGAAACCGGATACGATGAGTGTGCTTTGTTCTACGAAACAACATGAAGCAGATGTCAGAAACCAAAATGCCTGCCATTACAACATAACGAAATGTAGGTGAGTGCGTTGCTATCACTTGTATTATTAAACTTGTTTTGTCCTTGCATGCATATACAACCTAGTCAGGGTCCTCTGCATTAATTTATCCTTGTTACCTCATGCATGAAAAGGCATTGCAGATTTAAAATCAATCATTTAAAAATGTGGTCAAACAAAGGCTAAATTAACCCGATATAAATATTTTGTTGATGCCTACCAACAAGGGCAAGACGTAATCGAACTCGAATTGTGTCAAATGAAAACGTAAATGACTCCACTGAACTACAAGATTTTGAAACCCAATTTTTTGCATGCATTGCGAAGGATAAGGAGATAACTAGAAATTCACACAGGTCATCATCCTCGGTGAATAACCACACACCTAGCACTAATGACAACTTAACAGAAACATCATTAGCAGTGAAATTACACACCATACGTCTCCCGCCTTTCAGTGGCAACTATTATGTAAAATGTTTAATACAATTGATACCAACTCAGGTCTAGCTAAAATTCAAAAGTTACACTACCTGAAGTCAGCAATAAAATGTCAGGCTGCACACATAATAAAATCGCTTCAGTTGACCGCAGCAAAATATCCCGTAGCATAGACATTGTTAAAAAATAGGTTTGAAAACAAACTGTTGATAGTTCAGGTAAAAACCCTGTTTGAGCAACCTACTTTTGAAAGGGAATCTGCCTCTGCTTTAAGATCACTGAGTGATAATTCTCAAAAACACATCAGGGCATTAGAAGCAATGCAGCAGCCAACAGCACACTGGGACACACTCGTGATTCACATGCTATTATAAAATCTCGATGCAGTCACCCTGAGAGCGTGAGAGTCTGAGAATGCATCTTATGAACTTCTGACATTTGAAGATTTTTCAAAATTCTTGCAGCAAAGATGTCAAATGGTAGAAGCCATAAACAAGGGACGAAAATGTATATCCAATAGTACCTACACCATCAAAGAAACGTCAATTTAAACCTAGGCTACTGCATGCTAGCAAAATACTGAACCATATGTAGGTTCTACCACAAAATTTAAATTGTGTTGGGTTACACAAAATCTTTCAGTGAGACACTTTGAAGAAAGTGCCATTCTCACAGAGGTAAAGCACTATAAAAAACCTAAATCGTTGTCTGAACTGTTTTAAGATTGGTCTCGAAGCCAATGTGTGTAGTTCAGGATCACGTAGGATATGCAATGCAAGACACACTAATTTGCTTCACTTGTCAACAAATTCACTGAATGACAAGACAACATGTGGCAGCCTACACATCAGCACCACCATTTACACCTGATTCACAAACATCATCTGTAAATGCTCGTCAAATCGGTGTAAACTGTTTGTGTCTGGCTGTCTACAGCTATTGTGGACATCTTAGATTTGCTCAACCGTACACACTCATGCAGGGTGCTCTTATACCTGCATCGCAATCAAACTTCATCGCTACAAAAATTGTGCAAATGCAAAACTTGAAACAAACCAAGAACTCAGCAACAATTTCAGGTATTTGCTGAATAGCTACAAGGTCAGTATGCACTACGCAGGCAACCATTCAGTCAAGGTTTACCAGTTATTCAGCAACACAGAATTTCACCATTTTGCCAAAAATCGCATCAGAACTGCCAACTGCGCCAATTACATATGTGATTAGAACCTTCCACCAAATATTAATTTGACTGATCCAGGTTTTAATCGTTCTCAGGCCATATACATGCTAATTGGTGCAAAGTTGTTTTTTTGAACTTCTTTGTATTAGCCAGTTCAGACCCACAACAGGAAATGTGTTGATGCAAAAACATTGCTGGGATGAGTTGTTTCGGGCACTATTCTTGCTGAGTCCCAAAATAAAATGTCTAATTTGTGTTTGTTAAGCACCCACTTGCATGAACAACTTCAGAAGTTTTGGGACATTAACAATTGCTCAACTAAACCCTGCCGTACATTGGATGAGTAAGTCTGTGAAGAGCATTTCGTGGAAAACTGAAAAAGTGATGAAAATGGGAGATATAATGTAAGACTACCAGTAAATTAAAATGTCACCAAACTAGGACATTCTTGTGAGACAGTACTTAGTCGATTTCAACACTTGGAATGAAGATTGGAAAGAGACTGTGGTCTTCTTCAAGGATACTCAGAGTTCAAGCAAGAATATTAAGATTTAGGTCACATGGAACTAATTCCTGATTCAGAGCTAGCCACTCCCAATCCAACATTCCATCTTCCACATCACAGTGTGAAGAAAGAAACTAGCTCAATTACGAGATTTAAGTGTTGTATTGTATAAGGCATCATGCAAATCATCTGGCTTGTCTCTTAACGATGCTCTCATGGTCGGGCCCACGATTCAGGATGACTTGTTTTCAATTGTGATTCGACTTAGAAGCCACAGATAAGTGATTACAGCTGACATTGAAAACATGTACAGGCAAATTCAGGTACATCGCAAAGACTGAGATTTACAGAGAATTATCTGGAGGGAACATCCTCAAGAGAAATTACGGATCTACAGATTGAACGCCATCACACATGGATAGTGCTCCATTTCTTGCAACTAGATGTTTCAGCAGCTGGCTTAGGAGGAAGCAGAAAACTTTCCAAGCACATCGACGGTTACCCTCAGAGACTTTTATGTTGATGACCTACTTACAGGTGCTGATACTGAGGACGACATGCAAGAACTACAAAAAACAGTTATCTCAAATGCTACAACGTGGTGGTTTGAATCTGAGGAATTGGTGTTCCAGTAAACCAGACATTCTATTACAAGTCTCACCTGATGACTATGAAACATGACAAATCATGTTAAAAGATAACTTAATTAGAAGTTCAGATCTCCACATCATTAGTTTTCACATTCTTCTCACAATATATTGACCAGGAAGAGCGAGTCACCAAACGATCTATGCTCTCAAACACAGCTAGAATATTTGACCCATTAGGATTATCAGGTCCAGTGATACTACGAACAAAAATGTTCTTGGAACAGTTGTGTGAACTAAAATTATATTTGGATGAATCATTGCCTGCCAGCTTAAATTCAGCTGGAGACGATTCTGTCAAGAACTGCCCTGTTTAAGACCTCTGCGAATGGAGGAATTAATAGAATCACAACTTTTTGGGTTTTGTGATGCATCTGACAAGGGGTATAGAGCCTGCATTTACATCAGATGCAAGAGTGCAGCTGGAAAAGTGACTTCAAGACTGTTTTGTCCAAAATTGCGAGTAGCATCTCTTAAAAAACAAACACTACCACCTTTAGAACTCTGTGCAGCAGTAGTTGCTCGCACAACTGACACAAAAGGTGATGTCAGCTCATCAGTGATCTGATACCCAACCCATTCTCTGCTCTGACTCTACAGTAGTGTTGGCATGGCTAAAATCTTCATCATCAAAGCTGAAAACATTTGTGGCTAACTGTGTTGCAGAAGTGCAAAGGCTAACTGTCAGTTGTGAATGGAGGTATGTTAACACAGAGGAGAATCCTGCAGATCACATCTCGCGGGGTCTGATGCCACTGCAAATCCAGGATATATGTACGTGGTGGCAAGGACTGTCATGGTTGCAAGGTGAAGTGGATGACTATGTGGTTACAACATTTTCATTGGTAGAAGAACCCCCAGAGAAGACGGAGATCACAGTTCTTGCATCTATCCAGTCACTAAACCAGATAGAAAAATATTCATCCTTCTCGAAGTTAAGCAGGATAACCACACATTGTTTGCGATTTATCAACAATTCAAGGAATCCAGATCAGAAGAAGCATGGAACCCTATCAGTTCAATATATTCAGCATGCACAAAGATATGTACACCAAGATGGTTCAGTCAGAATTCTTTAGCAAGGAATACCAAGATCTCTCCAGAGGAAACGAAATCAACAAATAGAGCAAATTGAGGAGTCTGAGCCCATTTATTGATGAACATAAACTAATCAGAGTAAATGGAAGAAATCAGAACTCAAACCTATCATGTGACAAAATACACCTTATAGTTTTACCAGACACAAGTGCATTGACTCGTCTAATAGCAAAGTAAGAACATTCGAAATAACTCCATGCAGGTCCTCAGCAATTTTTGGCTTCACTACAACGTAAGTTTTGGCCTCTGGGTGGATGTAACCTAACATTGAACATTGTGCATCAATGTGTGACATGTTTTCAAAGCAATCCTAAGTCATCAGAACAAATTATGGGGAATTTAACCTATGGAAGAGTTGCGCATAGTCGGCCATTTTTGTGCAGTGGTGTGGATTTCAGTTTACCAATTTGTATAAGGACAAGCCACAGACGTGGTAGTATGCCAGTTAAAGCATATGTGGTGGTCTTTGTTTGCTTTGCTACCAAGGTGGTCTACCTAGAGCTTGCAGAAATATTACTGTCACGTTTAGGAATGTTAATCGACTTTGCAAGTTATTAAGTAGGCCATCTATGTTCCGGATTTACTTAGATACATTTATTAACAAACATACAGCAGCACCCTTCATGCTCGTGTACAAGTACCACAGCAATGATTGTCTCACTTGTGGTGCCCACCTACAATCACTCAATTCCCTGACATCCTTCTTCTTGTCTTCTTAATTAGTATGACATTCGTACTATTTTACCACATTCTAAAATGACATGAGAACAGTCACTATTTTACTATTATCTAAAGATGAAGTTTTTACAGAGGAGCAAGAATAATGTTGTGTGACACTTCTGCTATTCTGCTAGGTTTTATATTAACATAAGACACATCACTATTTGACTACTGTCTATAGGTCAAGTCTTTGCAGAAGAACTATCTTCCTGCCAATGTGTGTTCTTCTTACCCCTGATGTGTGGTCGAACCATAGGAATTCTGGTGAGGTGCTCCTAGTCACTGTTGCCTGCTGTCTTGGCTGGTCATTTAAGGGGTTCATGCCCCTCTAGCTCGACGTTCTGTGCATTGATGGCTGTCTGTGGTGTTTGTCCAGGAACAGATTTTCCAGAAGGTACTGGTTCTTGGTTTTCATGTTCGGCATCTTTGAATGGTGGTGACATGCTTGTTGGTCTGAGGAATCAAGACTTCCTTCTATATCTGCCTCGAGGGGTGTCAAATATGTATGAGCGTGAGTTAGGTACCGGCTCCACTATTTTGACTGGTACTTAGAATTTATGAGCTTCTCGAGACAGGACTGGAGTTCCAGGAACCAAATTTGGTTGTAAAGTTTTGTGCTTGTTGCATGTTATATGTTTCCCTGGCTGCTTGCCTGCACTTTTCCAGGTTATTTGGTTCTCCATCTACTATGGCTGGTGAGAGTTTTTTTCTTCTGTGGGGAATAGTGTTTTAGTCCTCCTTCCCTTCAGCCGTTGTACTGGGGAACCCAGCTTACCTCTGGGAGTGTTTCAGTAGTGTAAAAGGGGCTAGCATCACCTCTGAGTCTTCGTATCTGCATTTTTCCAGTAAGTTCTTCATTTCCTGGACATAATGCTCCACCAGTCCATTTGAGCATGGGAAATAGTGAATCGATATTCACAGGCGAAATTTCTATTCCTTTAGGAAATTATCAAATTCCCTAGAAATCTACTGTGGGCTCCCGTCTGTCCTCAGTTCCTCTAGAATCCCACGCAAAGCGAACCATCTCTTAACAACCTGGATCACTTGTTCACTGGTAGTAGTTTTCAGCTGTACGAAATCAGAGAATCCAGAGTAGCTATCTGCTATTATGAAGTAGACGTTTCCACCCATGTTAAATAAGTCGAAGGCTACATAGCTACATCCAAGGGCGACTGGGAATGTCTTCATCACTGAGAGGTTCCTTGGGTGAATCTAGTAATTTCTGGCATGTAGGGCATCTTTACACATAGCTGACTACATCTTGCATCATTCCCAGCCAGAACACATGTTCTCGAGCCAGCCTTAACATTCCTTTGATTTCCTCGTGTGCCCGGTGCAGGTGGAAAACAGCCACTGACCTCGTGGAACCTGGAGTCAAAGTTAATGTTTCTTTAAAAATAACTTCATTGTAGACATCAAGTTGCTATACATAGGTCCAGTATTTCTGGAGTTTTTGTGGTAGTTTGGTTAGCTTCTTTGGCCATCCCTTTAATACAGTGTCTCTCAAGTTCGACAGTTCTTCATCTGCATTGACAGCCTCTTTGAGGTCTGATACTCACTCTCTTGACATTAGTATCACTACTTGTATCTCATATTTGGGAACTATGTCTAAATCAGGCATGTTGTCACAGTCTCTACTTAGTGCATCTGCTATGTATAACTCTGATCCTTTTTATAGGTGACCTTGGGATGGTAGGGCAGAATTTCGAAATGTATTCGTTGAAGTCTAGCTGGTGCATCCTGGATAGGTCTTTTGAAAATGGCTTTGTGTGGTTTGTGGTCCAACTCTATGAGCACGCCATGGTTACCCCATATATATTCATGGAATTTCTTGCGTACACCTAGAGTGGCAAGAGCTTCTTTTTCTAGTTGGCAATAATTAAATCAGTGGAGGCCGTCTGTGTAGTGCAACAGTGCAATTGCACTGAGCATATTCTCGCCAAAAAATATATTTTCTCTATTTGTTTGTGTGGCAACACGGTTTTTCTGCCAGGAGAAAGTTTTATTGCTTTTCAGCTGACCCGCGCTGAAGCTCTAGGGACTAACCGCACAGGGGTTTATGTGCCATGCAGTGCACGGGAAAGCGACGTCACAGTATGTAAAAAACAGCAAGGGTCACATACCCACCCCCTGCAACTGTCGCCGAAATCTGTGCAACGAAGATATCCACCACAACTGCCGAAACCCTACGAAAACAACCGAATCGACCAGCAGGATGGAAATTTTTTAGGTGTCTTGATGGTGACCAGTATCTGGACTGGACAGCTCCCACTCTGTTTGCTACGTGTATTATTGGGGTTTAACATGAGTTAGGCATGTGAAAAGTTATTTTTCTTGTGTAATGAATTCAGTGGGTGCACTGTTGGATTCGCCCTCTGTTTGTGGAATGCACGAGTAGTTGCTGTGTTTCCTGCTGCTGCTCTTGATTGTCCTCATCAGCCTGCCCTTGCCCTCGCTATTTATCTTTCACCCACCTTGCTTCCCATATTTGTACCTTCTGTTGCTCCTGCACCTCTAATTCCAAATACAGATTGCACTCTTCTGCTGCATACTCTAACATGGTGTAGACTATTGTAATATACCTACACCTTTTATTTCACTGCATTAATAACTTCCTTCAATATCCTTCTCATCAATTTCAGTGCCATTCTCTAGTTAGACATCACATTCTCTACCTGCCTTCTTGATCCTTAATGACTCTGCAACATTAGGTGCTATTATTCTGAAGCTTCCAATATTTCTTGGCCTTCCGAACTGTATATGTCCGTGCTCCTTACTTTCTTAATAAACCTAACAGTTTTTGTATTTCTCACATTTATTTTAATTTTGTTCTCATCCACCCACAGTCATATCCTATCAATGTCATCCTGCAACTTGTTCCCTCTACCTACCTCTGCATGCAAAACAGTCATCACCAAACAATCTTATTTTGCCACTCACCCCATATCCATGTCATTTGTCATTATTATAAACAAGGGCCACAGCACACTTCCGTGTGCCATATCGGATGTAACCTCGCTCTCTTGGGATAAGGATTCTCCCACTTTTACCCTCTGTCTCAGCCACTTGAGGACGTATGTACTTCATCTCACTATAACTTTGTCTACCAGAAATTCATCAACTTCCTACTTTAACACTCCACGTGGTACCGTATTGAATGCCTTTTCGAAGTCAATGGCGCAGGCATCCACCCAGTGGCGGATTTACAGTTTTGTTGCTGAGGGACTACACCAAAATTGCAGCCTCCTTTTTTCCCCAAAAAACCTGCCGCACTCTAACCCAGTTAGACTGACACACTTAAAATCCCAATCACCACCACCTAGAATCCCTACCAGCTGCTAGTAAATTATTTAGAATTAAACAACTGATATACTAAGTAGAAGTCTTCATATAAGAATGCTGATAAGCATAAAAGAGTACAGGGGCCTCCCTACTTGCACTTCAAATGCGTTACTGTGAGTTTCAATTAATGGTTTTTTACTATAAACTATTTAAAACACATTATATTTTTACATCTACAAAGAACACATACTTCAAACTATGTCACTATAGTTTTAAATATTCTACATGTTTATTAGAAACATAATTTTCGAGCCCATCAAAATGATGGAAAGTAGATTTTCCAGATTACAGCATATGTTTATTTAGACGGCTGGATTCGAAAAGCACAACTATATAAACAAGCATTGGACTTTGAACTATGTTGCCTACGAATAAAATAATGTTCACATCTTAAAGTATCATAGGAAAAAGGATAATAGTATAGCTCTGCATGCAGGCTGAGTAGCTTCTGCAGAGAGGTGAAAATACATTACATATGTCGTTTAGCGGCATTTTAGCAGTTCTGCCTCACACACGCAAACACAGTCTATCTAGGGGCCCGCCTCCCTGGAACTTTTTTGTTTTGGAGGCTCAGGCGCGAGGCAGCAATAAGAGCCACCAGACGCGCACACCTATTTCATGTTTCCCTATGCTGAAGGCGTTTAACTGGTGCGCAGTGTTTCCATTTTATCGCTGTAACAATGGGACTTTAAGTGGTCACCATTTTATTGCTGAAAAGTAAGTACCAATGTTCACTGTAGGGTCCTTAAGTTATTTTGTACAAATTTGAGTAGTTGAATTTGTGATATAACTGTGCGAAAATGCCGTTTTTAGCTACATTGGATGGCTCGGAAGTAGCATTTTCAATGCACATAATGTTTTCAAAGTACTTTATAATCCTTACCTGGAATGTGTTTTCTTTTCGTAGGCAGTTATGCCAAGAAAATGTATAACAGTTGTCCAAATAAACTTATATTTATAACGCACTGCTGCGCAGTTCAATAAACAGGGAGATGGAGGCCTTAAGAGGGAGTATCCTAGATTTCTTGCATTTATGTTTGATTACTTGTAGGTGGTTTTTAAGACTTAATTTTTGAAATTCAGAGTTAGCAGCAAAGTGTTGCTTAGAGCAATTTTCTTTATAAACGTGCTCTCAACTATATTTATTGATGTAAGACTGGAATCAGTAAATAATTAGCTTAGCTCCGATTATGGTTACATGGATAGCTTTCTGTTAAAATAATTGAATTACTTGATTTAATATAAACTTTAATCATAAACAATATTTTAAGGAAACGTCCCCCCTTAAGGCAATGCACATGAATGTATTGTAGCATTGCTACTATTACTACAGCAGATACTCCCGTTTAACACACTTCAGAGTGACACATGTAAAAAATATTTTGTAAAAGCCAATTACACTTTTATATCAAGTTCTGTGGCAGTAACAATTTTTCATTTTCACGAAAGTCAACAAAATTTCACGCCAGTCTTCTTGTCTCACTCTTGGCCAGCTTAATTGTCTTAATTAAAATAAATAAAATTTTATTGCTGATACTAAAATAATTTAACCAACTCTTGTGGCATGAGAAAATGCTGTCGGCTTTCTTTCGCCAGTATCTCCCTTATCCAGAAAATTAGAGCCATTTCTGGAAACTTTACGGTGTGCTTTCATAATCCGAAAATTAATTACTTGTTTAAAAAATGTCACTTTAAATTGTGCATGTTTGCATTAATGTTTCAATATGATCGTATCAATTTATAGTTTATCACAAATAAATTATGTCATTCATTATAAATGCAGAATTTAGTCGCTGTTAACATTTTGAAATACAGTAAGTGACATGAAAACGGTTAGTCAAGTACCACAATATTTGGGAATTTAGCATACTTCTCCAACTCAGTAGGTTATGGCATTAATTTTCAAATATTCAGATCCATAACTTGGTAATGTACAAGTGATCGAGTTCATAACCTAACTGATGTATGCAAAGAATTGTCAGCCCTGAGTTACATGTTTGTTGAAAGCCAGAACGACGCACTAATTTGACAGTTATTAATGACTAAGTCATCTGTTAGTTACCGAACTGTTTTTTAAAAGAAAACAATTAACTTTAATAATAATGATAATGGAAGTAATTACATAAAGACCAATTACAAATAAAAATGTAAAAATATGTTATGCATAGCGTATGTTTTACTTACTTTAAGCAAAATAACAAATTATCATAATATTCAGGTATTTTCCGTAGTAAATTAGCAACCCGACAGTTGAACGAAACAGACCAGAAATAAAACAACACAATGCAAAACTAAGTACTCTTAATTGTCATTGGAACCTCAGCTTCCTGCATAGTAGCTAGGCCGAAGACGAAGTGTGCCGAGAGTCCGGCGGCGTATGGTGCGACTGCTACCAAAATAGAAAGGTCATTAAGTTCCAGTAACAAAGCAGCAGGTGAAGCCACGTGTATTTCCGTTTCTTCTTTTTTTTACGTGCTTATAGACGCTTTGAAAGGAAATGTGTGGCATTAGTACATAGCAGGTAAGCCCAGCCCAAAGGGTGGCGTGTGTGAGATGTCACAGTGCGAGTATTTTCGGTGGTCGGACATTTTCACCACACTCCCTCCTTCGTGAGCAGCACATTGTCTATCTACTTAGCGATAGGATATGTGAAACCAGTTATTTATATGCATTTTACTTACACCACAACATACGTTGTTACAATAAATACTGTTAGAATTTTGGAATATATAACTTGAATTAAAGGTCGATCTCCAAACATTTCCAAACTGGTTACTTTTTTCCCTAGAAAATTTGATGCCCCTCTGGTTTTTCCTCCCTGGGCTATAG
The DNA here is from genome assembly GCA_003012365.1 of Medauroidea extradentata. NCBI lineage: Eukaryota > Metazoa > Arthropoda > Insecta > Phasmatodea > Phasmatidae > Medauroidea > Medauroidea extradentata. Next base: position 14,126 of record PNEQ01050096.1, read on the forward strand.
TCTGCTAATCACCCCTGTAAATCTATGCCCGCATCCACCTGCTTCCCCTCATCTACTGCCTGTACTAAATTCTATCATGTTCTATATCAAATAAATAAACTGTGTTAAAACTGTCTGCCTGTATAAAAAATAAAGAGTGACCGCCAGCTAAATGTACACAATATCTTCACAGTCGTGTAATTTTATCTGATGTGATTGTTGTATCCAGTATGCAATGAATAAGTAAATCCTACTGGTGTGAGTGACCAGCACCCACCATTACCTTTAAATAAGTGCACAGATGCAACAGCGTGGTGGTAACCCATTTTTATTTCGGCTGATAGTTGAGGAGCAAACATTCAAAACCAGACATGTCCAAAAATCCTCAAATAAGTTCAACACCTTTTATAAGTAGACTATGAGAGCAAAACATAAGAATAATTTCAGATACAATAAACTAGATTAATGGTCTATTTTAAATGCCATGTTTTTTCACAGTAACTATTTTAAAATATGAGTTTTTTTCGCATTCCTCTACAACTCGATGTGATGGACATGTCTGGTTTTGAATGTTTGCTCCTCGGTTTTACACTTGCATGTATCTCCGATTAGACTAAAAATAGTTTTTTATTTAGTGCCAGTTTCAATATTTTTGCAAATAAAATTAATCATTCCTATAAGGCTACAAGTTGCGTACCTACATAAAACCTCACAGTTATACACAAGAAGTTTTCTTTTGAATATGTTTTGGGTTGCGAGTTTTAGGGTGTTACTGAACTCTACCGACAAACTTTGGAAGGTGTTTTTTCATGATAAAAGATGTTGAAGTATATACATGAAGGAATGTATTAACCCTACATATGTAGGCTTAGTTGAGGGATGTGTTTTTTGATTGTAACACAATTGGAATAAAAAAAGTGAAAGTTTTAAGTACTGAATAATTAGGTAAACAACTACTCAAAAAAACTAAAAAATTATGGGCTGTAGTCACGTACTATTTTGAGATTTCTCAATCTTCCCTATTTCTGTTTTTTTACCACTTTTGTGGTTGCCTTATGAACTGTATTTAACAGGCAAACTGTTTTCTTATGCTGCCACTCCAGGGCCATGACCGTACTACACTTGAAACTGGGATTTATCCCTTTTGCAATTTTCCTTTAGAGAAATCTTGTGGCAGTTCCTTTCCTTATGCTATTTACAGTGCTGTAGACATCTGTTTTATTTTTTACAAGCTCATTTGCAAATTCAGGAGACACATACCAATTATCTACAGTTACACAGTAACCTATGTTCAAGAATTGATTCATCAAATACTGGATCAATTTAGTAGAAATTGAAAATTTTTTATATTTCATCATTGCAAATCTTGTTATTTCTAGTGTATTAAAGATAGTCGCGAATGTTTTTTGAGCCTGTCTCGCACAAAACTAAAAATTCCAGTCCAAAATGAGTTAATGTTTTGCATTGAACATTCTACATCCAAGACTGCCTTTGTAAAACATTTAGCGTTAATTAAAAATAAGAAATTCCGCTGGAACATAGATTTCTGTAAATTGGGCATTCAAGTGTTCCATTATTTCAATTAATTTCCACAATTTTGGGTTAGGATGCTTGAGAAGGTCAATGTTATAGTTGTTTGCAAAATACATGAATGTAATCAGCAGAAGAAACCCATTTCTGGACATAAATTCAGGAAGTATTGATGAATGAATAAATGTTATTTTGGACCAACACTATTCTAGGTTTGGCAACGCCACGATTGCTTGAAGATATTGACTTTCTAAAAAAATATCTAACTGTATCTCATTTTCAGTACTTAGTATCCAACTTTTATACTGTTATCTGTCTTGTAGGGAGTATTGTTAAAGAACTGTTCTTGTAAATATAGCTTTGTGTCCTTATCAACAATTTCAATTATTACCTTATCAAAGTACAGAACCATATACCTAGTTTAAAACACTCCAGTGGTTTATTAGTGGATTCTACATCTATAACCAAACATGGCTTAGTGCCCTTCCACATAATAAAGTTTTCCTTCGATTTTCTATAAAATTTATTGAATTATATCACTTGAATGTCGTGCGATGCCATGTTGGCATTATAACAGCAGCCATTTTGTCTTTCAATTTATTGAATGTCGTGAATTTCGTCAGATTTTAGTTTCGAATATATTTGAAATTTTCTTGAATAAAAATACAAGTCATGTCCAGAAAGTAATTACCGGTTTGCAAGAAAAGGCATAAAGTCATTTTAATCACAAGAATGTTTATTTGTACATGAAAGTGCATTCCTTAACCTATTTTTTGACATAATTGCCACCATTGATATGGCATTTGTCACAGCAGAGAATCAACTGTTGTATGCCCTCGTCAAAGAAAGATGCTGCCAGTGAAGACAACCATTGCTGAATGCAATTTTTCAGGTCGTCATCGTTGTCAAATCACCTTCCTCCAAAACACGCTTCAGGTTCAAGAACATGTGGTAGTCAGAAGGTGAGGGAACTACTCCCAACCCAATTTTTGAATAGTAGAACGGTACTTACTTAACGGACACACCTTGTATTTTGGAATGAATTAGGGGTTTTTCTGACAGTAATAATTCAAAAAAACATATTAATTGCATTCTGTATGCGAATTTAACCACATTAAAAATAAAAACGAGCGTAATTTCTGTTAAAAAATGCATACAAAAATTAAGAAATTTTGTAATAGCTAAACCAAATATTTTGTGCCATGCCAAGCTAGTAGATAATTGTAAAATAGGTACATTATTTATTTTGTTCATAATTTGTTTACAAATTGTGTGATAACTTGTCAAGTGGTTCCTTCAATCTTTGTTGAATAAAAGTTCTTGGACCGACATACTATTCAATAAATTTAATTCAAGAAATATTTGATCATGTTGATTCACCCTTTTTTAATGGTTATCCCTTTTCCAGTTGGTTCTCGGGGTGAACATAGGGGTGGTGTGCTCAGACTAGAGACGGCTACTGTCTCCTACACTCAACTGTGACTCCTATGTACTGCGACCAGGTATTAAGGATAATTATCAGACGCCACAATATTGACTAGAAGGGGCTTTAATTTACATTGACAGTGCACAGTACAGTTTTACAATTGGCATCGTGCAATCTTGGCTTAAGGCCTTAATACAGGGGAGCTTATATAGAAGTATATTGGAACCCAGTTCCAAGCGGCTTACGACTGTGTTTTGGCGCCGTCGTGACGCTATCGCACGTGAGCACTGTCGTGACCTCCTCAGGTCACGAGCGAGTCCCAGACATCCGGCCCTCGGACGACGGAGTTGGTCAGCAGAGGGACGGCATCCTAGCCGACCTGGAGGTACCCCAGCTGACAGTCCGATGATCAACAACCTCGATGGCCCTGCCCCCTCGTTACATGTGTTTGCCTGCTCTCAATATTAAGGGTGACCTTCAAAGTGTTGTCATAACACCGCTCCGCACTTGCAGTTCTCCTGCTTAGTGAGCGCTGCGGTGGTATCCATAACATCATTCCCCTTCTCTATTAAGCAGTCGTCCCGACTGCGGCAGATGAGAACAGCTGACTGATGAGGGTAGTCGCAGTGTTAGGTTGCTGTTGCTTATTCAAAAGTCTTTCACTGTCCATTATTCCACACACTTTATAAGTTGCCCTATTTTGGAATTGAGTTGCCTTTCCTTAGCTCCTTACTGGGTTTATAAATTTTACAATAATCGACAATAACAAGTTACAAGTATACAAAATTGATTTGAATTTACCTCAGATATTTACAAGAAAAGTAAATTATATACCCTGTGTTGTTTGGACTGAAATTCAAACTATCTTACATCTAACATTACCAGAAACTATTTTCTTCTGAGCTTCGTGTACATTATGGGAGGGTGACTAGTAAAAACGTCGCTGTAATTACGCCCTGAAAAACCTTATTGCGTCCGTTTTTATGGGATTGAGATGGAAGGGTTTTGTGCGCGCTAATATAAGTACACTCCACTCAGATTGATTTTAGAGGCATCTTTAAAAATATTACAAACTACCCACACTAATATAAACTCTATAAAATTGGTTATAACTTTGTTATTCCTATATATGTTGTGGCGGCACACCACTGCTGCATGCGGAAGCGATGCGCACCTGACAGTCTGTCAATGCAAGACAGCACAGTGGGGGACTGTACATCCCTGACCGGCCGGATGACCGCTAACAACATGCCACCCCCAGGTACATTCCATTGTCCAGGCAGGACAAGGGATTACTGGGGTCACCCGGCCAGCCCGCTCCTCAAACAGACCAGACCACAATGGCTCGCACGAAGCAGACTGCCCGCAAATCGACAGAAGCCCTTCACTGCTGACTACTGTGACCACTGCAACTTCCGCGACTTCCGCAAGTTTGTTCGTGCGAAACTCCTTGACGTTTTAGCACTGTTAAATCGGTGTTAGGTATTAACAAGTGTGCTCGCAGCACAGTAAATCCAGCCAAGTCACGACTCCTTGTCCTGCTTCTGGTAGAGGGAGGGGGACAGAGGGCTTGGTTCAGGTGTTAGGCAAGTACGCTAGTAGTGCGGACAAGTAGTAACAATGACACTTTACCGACACTACATCCCATCTTACTTCAGACATATATTCACACACTGACAAGGATCAATAACATCACACTTTGAGGAACAGCTACTCCACTCCCCAGCTCCCACAATGGGAGGGGGCCCAACTAGCTCTAAGCTAAAAAAGCAGCCCACACCTGTCAAAAATGTACACACAAATCCAAAATCCATTCAGTCGCTAATCAAACAATGTCAACAGACGACAGCAAATCCAACTTTGAAGTCAAAAGGACTGCTATCAAACCAAACTCAGATACTCACCCACCTGTATCTGAAACCACCATCATGAAAGTCTGCAAACAAATACCAACCCTACAAGACTCCTCTATACAAATTCATTCTCTCACTGGTCAAATTGTTTCCTCTCAGCCTTCTCCCACGAAACCTCGTCACCCTTCAAAGGTCATCCGAGAATCTCAACCCACCCAAGCTGACATACCTACTCAAGAAATGCAAGATGAACCAATCCTCACAGACATTCCACTTCACAACAAATTCGAATCTCGAACAAGACAGTGAAGACTCACTGGGCAATGACATATACATCGTTACAGTGGACTTATCAGATACCGATTTTCAACCAGTCAAAGCAAGAAGAAAATTAACCAGTAAACATGCAAAATCAGTTTCCTCAAGCAACAGCGAATTCTCAGGAAGGAAACCAAAGCACGCTCACCACAACAACAGCCCTCGCACATCTTATCAAAGTAATCAAGCCAGCCAGGGAAATAGAAACACTCCCTACACCAGCAACCAAGACCACAATTCTACACAATCTCAGGAAGCTATTCCCTCCATTTTCTGCAAAGACTTCGCACTTGAAATAACCCAATAGCCTTCTTCACAAACCTACAAAAAGGCATAGGAAAGTTCAGCATCCAACAAAATGTCAACCAACGACGCTTTTACTCTGACTCTCTCCGCACCCACTCCAAACTTCTACAATTCCTAATAGAAAAAATGCCAAGCCCTACACATACTCAACTTCCTCTCTTGACAAAAACAAGTGTAAAATCCGTGTCCGCAACCTGCCACAAGACATTGGCCCAGAAGACATTGCCGAAGACCTTATTCGCCAAGGCTTCAAAGAACCAGAGGCGAAAACCTTGGGGGACCCTAACATAAAGCGACCTCTTTTCTACTCACCACCGGTACTCATCATCTTCCCAGACAGAATACAAGAATCGCAGCTCCAGAAACTGCTATGCATCCTACACTATGTCATCAAAACTGAACCCTACTTTCCTCTAACCCCCAAACGCTGCCAAAAACGCCAATGCTACTCCCATGTTGCCTCAAACTGCTGCCATGACCCCAAATGCCGCAAATGTTGCAAAGACCATGAGACCAAGGCATGATCACTTAAGGACAAAGATCCCAGAATCTGCCCCAACTGCAATGGAGATCATGAAGGAGGTTCAAGAAACTGCCCAATAAGACAGAGACGAGAACAGCAACTCAAACAGAAATGTGCCTTGTCAACATCCTCCCCTCAACTATCCCAGCAACCATAACAGACTCCAGCCTGGACAAGCAAATCTTTTCCCTCCCTCCCACAAAGCCTAACAGCCTCCAAGTTTCTGTCCAAGCTACCACATATGTGCAAAATGCCTCTATTCCACCCTGGAAAAACCCTCTACTACCAACACCTCAACTTCAACCCTATGTTTCTCAAGTTTACCAGCCTTACACAATGCCATCTCACCCCCCGCACAAACCCTACCCACCCAACAGCGACTTCCAAACTCTGAGACCCAAGGCGTACATCTCAACTCTCCTCCACTGGCAGACAGACTTCAAATAATCAAATACCTATGTTCCCTCTTCACAGCAATTCATTCTTACATACATATCTTTAGAGAAATCTCCCATCAAATTCAGCAAACCACTGACCCAAACAAACAGTTTGAAATTCGTCTAAACAGACTCACCAAAATCATAGATGGATAAAACACTAAAACTCATAGCATGGAATGCCAAATCAGTGGCCAACAAACTGGATAAACTGACTTCATAATTGGACAAGAACTACCTGACATAATTGCCATCCTATAAACCTGGCTCAAACCTTCGATTAAAATAAATATCAAAGGATTTGCCTTCCACAGAAGAGCTCGAATCACCAGCACTGCAGAAGGAGGTGTAGCTCTATTAGTCAAGAAAAATATCAACCACCACTCCAGGCAACACTTCCACTATGAAAATATAGAATCCACAGCAATTCGCATTCCACACCCACAATCTCCCATCACTATAGCAGGAGTCTATATTACTCCAGGCACCACTCTACCCACGGTAGACCTTGAAGTGCTCCGCACTCTCGACAATCACCTCATATTAATGGGAGACTTTAATGCATCACATACAACATGGCACAACCCCACCAATAACAATCTTGGCATCAAATTGAAAAAAATATGCAGACTCCAAATCACTTAAAATAAATGCTCACTCCTCCTTTACACACAGAACCAGCAACAACTGCCTAGCTGTTATAGACTTCTTCATTACAACAAAGAATATATCCCTTCATTTTATCTATGTCTCATACTCTTGCACATCAGACCACTTCCCAGTCATCGCCAACCTCAAACTCCAAGACTACTCTACTCCACCAATGCCTAAATTTGATTTCAAGAAAGCTAACTGGAATTCCTTTCAACACCAAATATCAGAGAAAATTGAACTAAATTTCACCATAAACACAGCCACTGAACTAGAATCAAGAATCGACCAAATAACAGACATCATTAACCAAGCAGCCAACTCAGCCATCACAAAATACTACCCCTCTCAAACAACCAAGCGCCTCCCGGCAACAATCATCATCATGCAAAATCTCGGAAACAAACTGCGGAGAACATGGCAACATATACAAAATATCCACTATCATCGGGCCTACACACTTATGATAAAAAATGTAAACAGGAGTACCAACAATGGCTTCAAGATGATGCAGAACGGAAGATAGCAACATTATCACTACAAAATGGTTCAAAATGGAGACACATCCAAAACCTTAAAAAGACTCCAACTACAAACCCACCTCTAAAAACAGGAGCAAACAATTTTGAATCGACAGAAGAAAAAGCAGAAGAGCTTGCCCATTATTTTGAATCCACATACACTACTCCAACTTTGCCATTCACTCTTTCTTCAGATAGCTCTTCGTAAGAAGACCACCCTTCCATCACCCTACCCAAACTAAACCCCACCCCTGACACAACCCTTGTTACCCCAGGAGAAGTCAAGTTCATCCTCAGTAAAACACTGAAAACATCCTCAGAACCAGGCCATGACAATACCACAAATACCACACTTATTCACCTACCACCAAAAGCCACAATTTATCTAACCAAAACCTTCAACTCTGCAATCACTCTCACTCACTACCCATCCCAATGGAAGAAAGCCATAGTAGTACCAATCCTCAAACAACAAAAATATCCAACATCAGTGTAATCTTACCACCCAATCGCACTTCTCCCCTCTCTCTCTCCAAAGTATTCGAGAAACTCATATTCACCCGACTTCTCAAAACCACAGAAGAACACCTCCTCCCAAACTCCCGGTCTGGATTCCATAAAAAACACTCCACAATTCACTCCATTGCCCGCATCTCACACACCAGTCTCTCAGCCTTTGCACACAAGCAAAAAGCTGGTGCCTTCTTTCTCGATCTCTCAAGGGCCTTCGACTCAGTGCCCCACACAACACTCCTAGAAAACATTATGGCCACAGCTATCTCTCACAAAGAACCTTCCAAGCCAGACTTTCAAATCTCCTCTCCAAACCACACCCAGCAGCAGCAGGGGTACCTTGAGGAGCTATCCTAAGGCCATTATTATTCGCTTTATTCATCCGCCACATTCCCTCGCCGAGCAACATTCAAATGACATTGTACGCTGATGACACCACCATAGTTTCCTCAGAAAAACACACTGAACATCTCTCCAAAAATTTCTCCCTCGCCTTCAGGAAAATCAATCACTTCTTCCAGTCCATAGGCATCGCACTGAACAAAAAAAACCAAGCAGTAATCTCCACACGAAACAGAAATGAAATTTTCCCACAAACCATCACACTTGGGTAAGACAAAATCAAGTGGCAAAACGAAGCAACATACCTTCGCATCCTACTGGATCACAAACTTAAATTCACAAAACACATCAAACAAGCTGCAGGAAGAATGCAAGGTGCAATCCGTGAATTCACACCATACCTCTCAGCAACAAGCAAGATTCCCACCAACACGAGAAGTATGCTATTCAAAGTCTTCATAATCCCTCTACTCATATATGCTGCTCCTATCTGGACCAATGCAACATCAAAAGCCCTCTGCCATCTCTTCTCTACATTCTACAAAGCCTTACGCATAATCACAGGACTCCCACCACTCACCCCACGACTTGTTCTTCACGAAACGACCAAAATATAAAACCCACTGATCAACCTTGACAACATTCTCTCTAACTTTAAGAAAGAACTCTCATATCACCAAAACCCTCTCATCAAAATCCTGAAAATCATAATATAACGACACCGACCACCTCTGTTCTCCACCGATCACATAGAAGAACATACGCCAGAACATATGATTCCACACCAAGAAAGACACAACGTAGAAGCCCAACATCCCGACAACTGAGAAGACAGCGAGGAAGAAGGAACATAGAAGAAGGAAAAGGCAGAACGAAGAAAGAAGCCCCTCAAGATAAAAATACCAAGAACCAAGAACCCCCAACACCAAAGTCTGCCAAATCAACCAATGAAACCAACTCAAAACAATGCCCTACAGGCGGGTCCGGTAAACACAGAACCAGAAACGAGAACCAATGTGGGTTTTTTACAGGGAGCACTCCTCTTTTTCCCACCCAACATTCCAAGTGATCTTTTGGCCAAAGAAACGAAAAACTAAACCAAATGGAATGAAAACTCCAAAACAAAACAAAAATTCAATAAAATAGAAATGAAAATCCTATAATACCCTAATCCCTAACATGGAAAAGTAACCAAAGTTTTGACCCAAGTTTACATCATCCTAGATGTATTCTTGAGCCAAACGAAAAACAGAAATCCAAATGCCAGTAAGTCCCTTAAGGCCAGGTATGGCAAAAAAAAACAGGAGAAGGTAGTCTCTCCCGGTATGCCGTACAGAACAGTTACATGCGTCCAGCCAATGCGATCTTGTGAATGTATAGATGTACATATTGTATATATTGTGTAAATACATGGCAAACATGGTGTTCTTATTATGCCCTCACGTCCTCGCTTAATATTTTGACTCCTTTATTTATGTACTATTCAGATATTTATATTTATTATATTAAATTTTTTTCAAATTTGTTTATATTTATACAATAGTTTGGACACATACTTATTTAATTCATCATTTACCTAGTTTGGATGAGCAAGTGTTTTGTAGCTTGTGAATAGTAGTAAAATTATACACATTAATTTACTAATTAGCCACGAAGGCTGGTAGGTGTTGCTCTCTTTCGTGTGTAGTATTAGCTATGTTGACGATAAAAAAAAACGTACGTAGCAGTGTTTACTGATGTCGTAGTGTGCGTTATTTGTACATCAGATAATAATTTTAACACTGTGGCTGTATTTACTGTTGTGTCTAATCGTGGTTGTATTTAGTACCAAGTATTAATGTGACAATAGTGACTCTATTATTACCGCTCTGTGTTCAATCGCGCCTCCTTAGCACGTTCGCGTTGTTGAAGTCATGCCGGCCAGTCGGCTATTCTTGGCGACGCCACGTGTAACTCACTGTAACAAGGTACTGTACTGGAGCTGACTCAAAACTATTCTCGCTCCAGTGCAGCCCGTTGCTGTAGCCCATTAACATACCAGATTTGTTGGGAAACAAAATGTTTGCATTCCTCCAGCAAACTCTTATCTTCTATTTACTGCCTATGCACCTGTAAACATAGAACATTATGTTAGCACCTTATTTCCCTATGTCGGCTAACTTTGTGTTTCTAGTATGAACCATGTTTGTAGTTATTCCTGCATGACCGATTTTTATTTCTTTAGTAGACGGTCCTAAGATTTTGGTCACAGGATACAGACCCCTATATTTAAGTGGCTTTGTGGCGATTTTTGTTCTTGACCCACACCCAGTCGCTAAGTTTAATTGTTCTTTCTCTAAATTTTTAATCAAAATTAAATTTTTGCCTATTTTGACTTTCTAATAAATTTAATTTCGCTCTGCCCCACTCTTGTGCTAAAATTTGTTCCCAGTTTCCGTCTCTTGCCTCGTATTTTCCTAACGTTGCGTGCGAGGGTTGTTTGGCTTCTACCCCATGCATTAAGTAGAAGGGTGTGTATTTTATGCTAATATTCTCAGAGCTGTTGCAATTAAATACAATTAAATCTTAATATACATCCCAATTTTTAGGATCCTCGTGCGCATAAGTTGTTAGCTGTTGGCCTAAAATTTTGTTGACTGCCTCTACTAATCCGTTGCACCTCGGAATGTAAGCTGTCGTCTGCAGCTTCTTTATCTGTAGGTTTTTTTAAATAATGATGTTACTAGCTCGTTATTATACGAGGTGCCCCTGTCCGTTAAAATTTCACCTGCGAAACCGTATCTTAAAAATACTTATTTTATAAAATTGGCGCATGTTTCTGTACCTATTGATTTGAATGCTTTCGCCACTACTTGGAAATCCGTCATTGCCAAAATGTATTTTTTTCCTTTTCGTGTTGTCTGAAGTGGGCGTTTGGCATCCAGTGCTTAAAATTTTAGCAATGCTGGCGGATTGATTGGTTGTAGCTGCCCCATTGGCTGTTTATTTAAGGTTTTTAATTTTTGGCATGTCTGACAATGTTTGACATACTCTTTCACATATTTCTGCATTGTGTCCCAGTAATAACTCTGCTTAATTTTTTGTACTGTCTTTTGAGCACAGAAATGGCTGCCCCCTAATAGAGAATCGTGGTAAGCTGCTATAATTTCCTTAACATAATATTTAGGGACTAGTGTGAGGTGCTTTCGCCTATGGGTGAATGAATTTTGAGGTATATTTCTCCATTAGCTACAATCCCAGATAGCAAAATAAGTTTGCTACAAACTTGTAGCAACCTTGCCATGGCAAGGGAAAAATTTTGCAGCAAACTTGACGTGGCAAGCCTGAAAGCCTGCAACAAGCTTGTAGCAAGAATTCTAGTCTCCACTAAAAAAAACATACAGCAAGTTTGTCACTTCAAGCCTGCAGTAAGTTTGTCTCATCAAGCCTGCCACAAACTTGTCGCATCAAGCCTGCAGAAAGATTGTCACGTCAAGTCTGCAGTTAGCTTGCCGCGTCGAGCCTACAGCAAGCTTGCCACGTCGAGCCTGCAGCAAGTTTTCCGCGTCGAGCCTGCAGCGAACTTTCCGCGTCGAGCCTGCAACAAGTTTGCCACATCGAGCCTGCAGAAAGCTTGCCGCCTAAAGCCTGCAGAAAGCTTGTCGCGTATAGCCTGCAGCAAGCTTGTCGCATTTAGCTTGCAGCAAGCTCGTTGTGTCCAGCCCAGAGCTGAGATATACCCTAATCTCAATTCTAAAACCTCACACAGCTCCCCAAACTGTGTTAGTTGTAATGGTTTAATACAGTAGAATCCTGTTATAATATTTCTGAAAGGGCTTTAAAAATACTAATGTTATAAAAGGGAAAACCTTATAACAGAGTAATTTCCTATTACAAAATTTGTTGGCAGTTTTATACCCAGGAAAATGTTATAAATGGGAACATTATAACAGGGTTCAACTGAATTGCCAAAGTCATCCAATCCTTTGCACCACGCATACAACTGTAAAATTATTTCCTGGGTCCTGGGGGCCTTAAAATAGAGGTTTGGGTATATCCAAGCACATAGATAGCTCTATTTCTATGAACTAATTCTTGTAAATACTAGTCTCATCATATCATGCAATTAAAATACTGCTGCTACATTCTTACACACATTACAGGACATTAGGATGTAGGCTATTGCAAATAAGAAATCTTTTCTTCACCCTCAACTAGTATCTATGATCCAAAATAATTAAACACTGAACTGGATATGTAGCCTAAGTAGATATTGTACACAGCAATGCTGTGAACAAGGTTTCTTAAATAACTGTTTCAAGTCAGAAAGGTCACATCTAATACATATTTTACACACTGCATCCAATTTTCAGCATGGATATGGACCTACACATGCCAGTTCCATCATCAAATTATGTTGGCAAACTGGATGGGTGATTGTAACAGCTTTAACTTTACACATCATGTACTGTACATGACTGTCTGCTCCAGTTTATGAACAATGCATATGGACAGGAAAACTGTTTCATGGCCCTTCCATGCCAAAGTATTTACAGCTGACAAAAGTAAAATGTGGTAAATTGACAACACACATATATGCTCAAATTTAGATCTAAACTAGGAACCACTTGTACATTATACCAGTAATATTTAAATAGAGGGAAACAAAGGCAGCTAGGCAACTAATTACCCTACTAGCACAGCAAGTCTCCAGGATGTCCTAAGGACATCCTTTGAAGATATCCGGGTACATGCGATCCTCGGGATGTCCTAGGGATGGATATTTCGGAAAGTCCGAGAGCTCCGAAAAAACATGTCCCTAGGACGTCCCAAGTACCTCCTCGAAAAGTACATCACATCCCAGGAAGCTCCTTGGAAGACGAATTTGGGTCATCCTAAATTCCTCATCTGGAGAGCTCCCAGGGATGTCCTTACAGGGAGCTCCCACAGAACTCCTCTGAGGAACCCTTTGGGATGTCCAAGCAGGAGTTCCTGGGATGTCCAAACAGGCACTCCCTGGGATGTCCGAGCAGGAGTTCCCTGGGATGACCGACCAGGTGCTCCCTGGGATATCCGAGCAGGAGCTCCCACGGACGTAGTGGATTTATAGGCAAGATCCTAATATGACCACTAGATAGCTCACGATATTATTTAAATATACAAGAGGTTTGTTGCAATTAATTTAGTAGATAGTTCATAACATTTAAATATGCCTTAAGAAATTGGTAAATTTATTAATTTCGACACACATATTTTATTATTACTTGTAGACTTTTGGAAGTTGAGGCATTAAAAAATGTTATTACAGACGAATTGTTTATTCAAAAGATATTAAGAGGCTACACTAGCAATTATGTGTATTTGACTGTGTGTTCAATACTAAGTTTACATATCACCAAAACAAATACATTTGTTTTCTTTTGTGTTGAATACTAAACGTTTACTTTTGCTGCTGTATGGAGCTGCTAGGGATGTCCCAGGGAGCTCCTAGGGATGTCCCAGGGACGTGTTTAATACAGGTCCTAGGGAGCTCCTAGGGTTGTCCCAGAGATGTGTTTAATACAGGTCCCAGGGAGCTCCTTGGAATGTCCTGGGGATGCATTTAATGGAGATCCCAGAGAGCTCCTGAGGATGTCTTGGGGATATGTTTATTACAGATCCCAGGGAGATCCTAGGGATGTGTATGCCAGACATCCTAGGGATGTCCGTAGGTAGTACTTTTCCATTAACTTTTCCTACATTAAAAAGACTTGAAATGAACTTCCTGAGGATGTTCTAGGGACGACAGTTCCCACATCCTACGGACGTCCTCAGGATGTCTGTGTGCTGGTAGGGTACATCTTAAAATTAAATAGGAACATGTACTCTGAATACATGTTTCTATTTCAATTTAAGAGATAATTAGACCAGTAAGCAACTGATTACATCAGGATCCTGCTTTGTGCAAGGAAATCTAACCTCTCACCACTGCATTGTAAAATACATTTGTGGCTATCATACCTAAATGAGCCACTGTACGAGCATTTGGAGACTGTGACTGTCAAAACTGCTGCACATGTGCTGCTGTTGCTACTCCACATGCATGGCGGTTAAGTTTGTGAAACCAACCAAGTAAGCTAGCTCCATTGGCAAAACATCATGACTTCACTCCTGCATGAATAATGTCTCGTTTATCTTTTTTTTTTAGTGTTCGCACAAGTACAACTCTGTAAGTAAACATGCGTCTCTATCTAATTCTTTAGTGAATATTAGTGAAGTGGCCACCTTCCACCTTTCCTCTCTCTTTGTAAAATTAAAGAGTGTTGTATAGTAATGTCATTCACAGTAAAAAACGACCACAAACATGTGTAGTCATTGCGACAGATACTGTCTTGAGATGCTCCAGCTAACACTGGGTACATGTAACAGTTGAATCAAATGTAAAGAAATGAAACACACACAAATACTTTCTAACAATATATTTGTACACCGATTCAAGTACATATTACTATGTTCAACACTTTATTTACAACACACACAAAATATACATACAAAAGTGACTGTAAACTCTCAAATGATGTAGAGTTCCCCACATCAATTGGAGTAGCGTGTCCCACAATAACTGAAGTAGAGCTCCCCGCAGTAACTGAAGTAGAGCTCCGCGTAGTAAAGGTCCTTGCATTAACTGAAATAGAGTTCCCAACATTAACTTCAGTAGTGTTCCCCACATTAACTGGAGTAGAGTTCTCCACACTGACTGGGATGGCAGAGTTTCTCTGCTCTCTCTTAAATAAATGTAACAATTTACAAAAACCGTTAAGTAGCTAAACCTATTTATGGGTTAACGAAAGTCATCAAAGTTAAACATACGCAATACATAAAAGAGGTCTTTTTTTAAATAAAGTCTTCATCAAACCAACTTTTAAAACTCATACAGAGAGTAGATAGAGCAGTTTTGCCGAGAGTTTTGCCATAAATATTTTTAAGCACAAAGTACAACTTCAGCTAGTTACATAACAGCTTACTTGTATGGATTTTACAGATAGTTTGTAAAATGTATGAATGTGTAATGATTTAATGAAGAAGTTAATCATTTCAACAGATTTATTGACAAAGGAGACATTTATACATGGATTTGGTTGAAAAAAAGAACTTCACACAGTTCTAATATAAATAATTTTTCGAGTAGCATCTGACACGGGCGGGGTGGTGGTTAGGTATTAAATTCCACTGGACAGCACCGGCAAAGTAAAGCCCGGTAGCACCAGCCCGTTATTAGAGAATGGGCAGTCAGCATGAGAGACAGAGACTCGATTTTACAGGGCTACGCATCCGACGGCCGTGGCATGGAAGTAACACTCCCCTCTCGTCGTCGTTGATACTTACACAGGGAATCTTTTGGCATTCCCCACGCCCGTAGCACAGACAAAGCACCAATAGATAACACCCTACATAACACTCTTAGTAAGTGCGGGTCGAAGGGTCCCCCGCCCTGAAGACAGTGAAGTGGCAAGCCGATAAAATACGTACCTCAATGTTATCCGTATTTATTGTATAGTACCATACTCCGTACACTATCCGATCATGGTGGTGCGCTAAGAGGACCCGGTCCGAGGGCCGACTGGCGGGCTACGCTGTTTGAAAAACACCACGTGGGTCACTGAGAATTTACGTTATGTCCCTGGGCGGTAGAGTTGCAGGCACCTCCGGGCCAATGAAAATAAAATTAACGGTTCAGAGATTTAATTTTGAAGCTGTTGGTACACTAGTGATTACACAAAGTCTTGAAGGGCCGCTTAGCGCCACCTGGCGATTTCTTCCCACGCCCACGACCTCGTCTGGCCGAGCGCGGGAAGCAACCGCCGAAAAACAAATTACACTTCAAAACACAGGGGCGAAGGCCCAGAACACTTGAAAATACGAACTTGCTAGTTAGTGTCCCAATTTTTTTTGTGGGAAAGTTTTTATGATTTTAATTTACTCCTGGATTTACTATATTTTTAAGTTATGTGGCACAAATGAAAACTGACAGCGTCTCGCGTAAAATTCTGTGTCCAGAGTGTGCACAATGTTTTTAACGTTTGTGCTAGGGACAGCGTACGCTTCCGTCCACCTTGAAAACATGTCCTTCACAACCAGGATGAAGTGCTTGCCATTCGTGGAGCATGGGTATGGGCTCATGATGTCCAGGGCGACAGTTTCAAAAGGGCACTCTGGCAGGCATGACTGTTGTTACTCATCGTCGGCCCTCCGCGATTTGTTCTTGTTGCATGTTTCGCAAGCCCTTATGTATTTTTGCACTGCTCGGGTCACCCCTGGCCAGTAAAACAGGCGGTTGATGTTTCGGACTGTCTGGCATGCACCTGGGTGGTCGACGTAATGCCCATCGTGGGTGTTGCTCTTGTTCGTTGACATGGTATTGCCTCTCTGTGGGACCGAACTTGGCACTCGAGAAGTCAATCACGTGCTTTTCTCCTTTGTCGCCATACTGGTACAGCACCACACCGATCCCCTCCTGGCTTGCATCCGTTTGGAGATACAGTGCGTGCTGACAGTCGTAGTGGGCTATGGTCTCGTATTGTGTGAACGTCTTCTTGGACTCCTGGAACGCCCGGCCGGCTTCTGTGGTCCAACTATACCTTTTCTGGGGCGACAAGAGTGCCCTCAATGGTGCGGTTATGGTTGCGAAATCTTTAACATGCTCGCGCAGCTAATTAATCAGCCCAAAGAACTTGCGCAGTTGTTTGTGTGTGGTCGATGGCTGGCATTCCTCCACTAGATGCAGGTGTTCGGCATTGGGTTCGATTCCCCGTTCGCTCACCATGTGGCCCAGAAACTATGTGTCCGCTTTCCCTATGTGGCATTTTGGTGCCACACAGGTCACCTCATTAATGGCCAGCCCTTCCAGGACGAGCGACAGGTGAATCAGGTATTCTTCCCATGTATTGGACCATATCAGTAAGTCATCGAGATAGGCTAACGTGAAATCCCCCACCAGGCCACTTAGCACCTGCACCATCATCGTCTGGAACGTCGCGGGTGCCCCTTTCCGGCCGAATGGCATAGCACAAAATTGGTACTGGCTGTCTCAGCGCGCGCCAGCTACTGACCCACATGACGCATGGACTTCAAATACAAATTATCCATGTAAGCTGCACATCCCAATTTTGATGATCGAAATTTTGGAAAAAAAGTGCGTAGGGTACATGGGTGAATACGGTAAAGTTTTGCAACTTAATTTTACAAAAATTTATTTTATTATTAATTTCAGTGACTTGGGAGCGCAGACACTTACCAAGAGCATGCATAAGCATAATTGGCTTCATATTATGAATATACCTGCAACTGTGTAATAAAAATGCTGCCTGCAACACATATTTTACAGTTTACACATTGCAGTGGTCTTGCAAAGGTTACCAGCCTCTCAACACATATCTGCATGATGTGCATACAACTCTACACAGCATGTTTTAAGAACTTTGGGATGCCCATAAGTGTCACACCCTACTTTTAAGTCTGTGTACGTTCAGAAATATTTCCCTATGGACTGTTTTTACGGAAGATAACTCATGTTTGCTTGCGAGTCGTGTCTTGGGTAGCTACAGTTGGAGTGTCCTTGAGAATGCCACTACTAATCACTGGATGCCTTTCACCCACCACCCTACTCATTCAAACTCACTTCACAACAAATTAGCAAAGTTGAACACAAGTCAACAAAGATCAACAGTTATTAAGTTATAATTTACGACGTTTTCAGCATATCTATGAACTGCTCAATAAAGTACATATTTTAATTTGATGTTACTCGATTTTTCATTCTTTTTATATACCTTTTCTGTACATGGTGTTAATCGTCCACCAACTTCAGAAGTACGAATAATTGTCACCTGTGCTTTCGTGGTACATTAATTCTGCTATGTCATTGCCAGAAATCACAATCTTGTGCTTTCGTGGTACATTAATTCTGCTATGTCATTGCCAGAATTCACAATCTTGGGCGAGACTGTAGAATAAGTGATTTCTTAGACACTGTATAACATAAAAACCACTTTTGCTACCAACCACAAAAATTACTTCTTTTTATTTGAAAATTTCTGTTATCCGGAATGGCTCAGTTCCGAGTATTGCAGATATAGGGCACTCTACCATAGTTGTAAAAGCAGCTTGTAACAAATTACTACACAGATTTATACTTGCTACCTTTCGAATTTTCTATCACGCTCATTGTCATTATCCAACACGATCATGTGAAACATGGCTTGTGACATCAACTACAGCTACTATGTGTAAGCCTACTATTTTCACACAAGTTTCATATTTGGAATTTTCAAATATCAGTTAACTATGGGAAATTGATACGAAAACACAGTAAAACCAGTTAAGACGTTCGTATTGGGATAGAGAGAAATGAACATATTAACCAGGAAAACTTTTAACGGGGTTGAATTACACTTGTACAGAGAGGTGAAAAAAAACATTGGTACATATTAAGCAGGTAACTTCTTAAAACAGTTTTACCGTATATATGGCTATTTTATTATCCTATTTGTATTTAAAGAGTCAATGGAAATTGCTTGAGGGACTCACTCAGACCTGTTAACTTCCAAGGTGTTCTATCGGCAAGATTTTTTATTATAAAAATTTTGCATAAACCAGTCGTGGCTTTAAAGTTTTGTTTGTGTAAGTGCTACAATATGTGAAAAGATGTTACAATCACATACCACACCGTTTGTACTGAAATAGCATGAATAAATTTTCAATATGTAACGACTTCTAAATGCAGCATATTCATATAGGCCTAGCCTATTTCAATACATATACCTATTTTAAAAATATAAAAACATGTTTAATTTAGTAAACTGCACTATTTGTGCATTGAATGTGAGTACACCTTATACTAAAGCATATTAACTTAACAGAGAAATTACCGAATGTAGTCTACTGTGCAATGTTTGACGCGAGCGGGGGTCGTAGCTAGGAGTTGTTTTGCACAGTGCACCAGCCCGTTAATAGAGAACGGGATATCAGAGAAAAGAGACTCTAAATTTCAGGGCCACGGGGCCGACGGCCGTGGCATTGCAAGAAAACACTCCCCACTCGCCGTCGATATTGTTAGTACTTATGTAGGGGAATCTTATGGCGTTCCCCATGCCCGTAGCACTAGGATAAAAGATACACAAAATACACCCTACGGATATTGCACTGGAGTGCTGGTTTGAGGGTCCCCCGCCCTGATGGCCGTGAAGCTGCAAGCAATAAGTACGCATCTGTTCTGGTAGAAACGTATTTATTGAAGAAAGCACTGTTATCCACAATGACATACGCAGGCGGCGCAATAAGCGGATCCGGTCTTGAGCCCAACAGGTGGGCGGAAATGCCTGGTAAAATCTCACCACTCGGGTGTGAAGATGAAATTAGTTAATGCCACTGGGCGGTGAGTCGTAGGGGTTGAGAGGTCCACCTCCGGGCCAGCAAAGTTAATGAACGGTTCCGAACAAAGTTAACTATTGATATACTAATGATAGGTTGCAAAGTAGTGAAGGACCCGGAATGACGAACACGTCAACCGTTATGGTCCGCCGCTTAATGCCAACTGGCGAGTCCTTCCCGCGTACATGGCGTCGTGCAGCTAAAGCGCGGGAAGCAGTCGCCGAATACATAAAAACATACAAATTACACAAGGGCAAAGGCCCAAAACACTAATGATAAGGAATCTTGCAGGTTAGAGTCCCAAATTTGTTTAAGGGGAATGTCTACTGAGAATTCACGTAATTTTGGTTCACTCTAAATTTTAGATTACAAGATGCTAAAAGAAATCGACACTGAAGAATGAAGTAAAATTAATAATTAGACACATAAAACAGCACTGACAATAATTTGTTGACTATTACTTGAAAATGTTTGAGGTAGAAAAAGTGCAGATGTTCGTGCGGCAAGGTTGGCTGCGTGGGCGAGTCCAACTTGCCGCGAGGCGCAGGGGTGTTTCTACGTGTTTTTAGGTTAATTACGAAAAGTTAATACAGATCACTTATACACATTAAACGCAATTACCCCTGGCCTCTGAATGCTTCTGCCTGTTGGTGGTGTGATTCTCCTTGATGGGAATAGCACGGGAGTGCTAAAATAAGGTTTGCGTTTACAAAGTGGCTTTACTTACGTTTCCGTCAAGGGGGCACTTTCCTACGAATGGACGGCAGTCCTGGGGGGCCGATTCACCTACTCATTCTAGTCGAAGTCGCGGGGGCGGCGTCTAGGCACCGCTACCTCGTGCACGCACGTGGTCGGGTTCGTTCCCATATGCAGTGGCGGTACGGCCGCTGCAGCTGTTCCGTAACAGGTGGCCTGATGCGCACGACGGGCTTAGAGAGAGGGAGTTGCGGAACGACCCGCGTCATGTTATATCAATATAACTAAAATAAAGTGCAATCTATCAACCGAAACAGAGGAAAAAAACCTAGGTGCTTCATTGGTCGCCGTAATTTAACTTAGGCGATTCTCTAAACAGCACGTTGGGTAAACACAACAAATTGGGCCACATAAGATAATTTCACTGACGGTACAGCAAGAACCAGAGATGAAATTCACCGCCACGAATAATGTAGTACAAAATGGAAAATGATAAATCATATCACAGCTAAACCTATTTAGGCTACCAAGCTACACATGTGTGCACTCATATCTGCGGGGAAAACATCTTTAAGATGCATTAATTAACCTCAAGCTTTTCTGAACATTGTTAGACAATTACTACATAAAGCCAAACAATTTTCAAGCATATACAGCTTCACACTGCCCAATAAATTGTGTACCACGATCCTTATTTACATAAGGGTATGGCACCACCATTTTGGCTACAACTGACGATCGGGTCGACCCTACTACCATGTTGGCTACGCTTGGGTTACCTATATTTGTGTTACATAGCAAAAGTCTGCTAGAAATGTACGCTATGTTAAAAAACTATGGAACTATCTCCTTAATTTATAACATGACAGTTCGGTTAAAAGTTGGAAAAACATACAGTAAAACCCTAAGGCACTCCTTTTTAAGACCACCTCTCTATTACAACCCTATTCTCAGTAACCATAAGGGGATGTAACATAAGTTTTACTCTTTTTATTAAGACTCCCCCTTTATTACACACCTATTCTCAGGAACCGTGAGGGGTCTTAATAAGGAGATTCTACTGTACAATAAATAGGATAGTGAAGTTTCTGGTTTCATTGGCATCACTAGTACATTGCGGGAAATTATGTAATTTCAAGACGAGGCTTACAAAATCCGTAACATTTTAACTTCTGCTCCTAAAATAGTAATACCACACAGTGCCGTGCAAATTACAGGAAAAGCGTAAAAGTTGGCAGGTCTAGTCATTACACTACGAAAATAGTACACTACGGATTTCTTTGGGAATCTCCAGTTTAATTAGTGGTAGCACTTTCTGCACAACTACAATTCATTTTACAATCATTTGCTTCAAATACCAGCTCATTTATCTGCATTATTGGTCTCAGAAGATTTCAGAAGATCAACAAATTATAACAGCTACTCGGGACAAACACAAGATCACATAAGAGTACAAATTTTCAACCACCTGGCCACCGCAATTATGGTAACCCTATAATTGTCAATTGAAGACCGGGTGGCCAATAAATTCACTCTTCTGTTTTCTTGCATTTGTATTGTGCATCTGTTGCAATTTGCCTGCCCTTCCCCTTATTTAAAGTTTTTTTTAAGGTGCTATGTCACATACAAAATAGACAGCAAATTATTGTTGCGTGCCATGTTCCTGGAGGCCAGTGGTCGGCGGCTGTTTCGTAACACCTTGAGGGCTGGCCGATGACTCAAAGCCCGGGTGGCTCATAGTGGGAAAACCGCCGAAACTACGTCATAGATACCTGTCCCAACTGCGTCTTAACCCTTCGAGGGCGGCCGACGTGACTACGAGCACATCCAAAACATGATG
>PNEQ01050097.1:0-36448 GCA_003012365.1 Medauroidea extradentata
TGTATCGACCACGGCGATTCGAGGTCGACTATAGCGTCACATAATTCTCGCGCCAATGGAGTCTAATTATAATGTATGTATGAATGTCAATAAGATCATAAGTAAATATTTTGAAGTGTATTAAATACAGACAAGTCGAGTTCATCATATGTTCTTTCACTAATGTTGTATTCAAATAGGAAATTACACGGAACTACGTGCAATAAATCGCTACCAACCGTACAAGCAGTAAAATAACTCTTGTTGGTGGTGATGTATATGCAGTAACGGCTAGTGATTTTTTTCAAAGGTTAAATCTTTAGTGCTCACTTTATTCCGAATGGCCTATAGGCATATGCTCGGTGTGTGCAAGTTGTCAAGTAGTTTATAATAGCCGAAGTTGGCACAGTGGCTGGGGGCTGTTGAACAGCTGTAACTCTCTTGATGTCATCGCATTACATCACGTACGTCATCGTGAATTACGCCATGTCCGCCATATGTTGTAACTGGTTTTTAAATTTTGCGTTTTGAATTTATATTGTCTGTCACTTGTTTTTCCCACTCATCATCTGCCATGCAGGCACCCTGTTTGTTTACGTCGTCTGCTAGTGACCTCATGTTTTCTGGACTATCACTTGTTTTTCCCGCTCGTCATCTCCTAGACAGCCAGTCACCTTCTTGTACAAGAGTGATGCCCGTGTGTACTAGGCTTCACACATCCTCGAGTGACTTAGACCACGTGGATGCGAGGCCACGTGACATAGCACACATCAACTAGAATGTAAGGAACGGCTTGATGAAGGGGAGAGGGGCAGGAAGGGGAAGAAAAGTTGGAGAGGGGACTTTAGGTACGTCACCACGACGGACAACAAATGACCGTCATCGTCACTTCGTGTGTACCATCGCGGTCCAGCGCTGACCTCAGGAAATTAGGCTCTACCGTCTCCTGAGAGGCGCATTAAGGGCCATGCCCAGTTCCTTCCCTTCACAAAAAAAATATTTATGACAGCCACAAAATGTTTTTTTTTGTATTGACCCTGCCAAAGAATTTTTGTCATCATCACAAAAAAAAATGTAAATATCATCACAAAAATATTGGGGTCACCAAAAAATTAATTTGCGTTTACTACAAAATAATTTTCCAAGGAATGTTTACTATAAAATTCTTCTTCCAGCGCACCCTCACACGTTTTCCGAAATCACTCGAGATCCGCCTGTTACCGAAGACAACAATGAATGCTTCAGTAATTGTTTTACTGTATGTATAGCACAACACTACATTTGGTAACCACGAATACAGTCTTATAGTGTACTCGAAAGTTTCAGGATAATACGGACTGAAATGTACAGAATAATGACTTCGAAAATGTTATTGATTACAGTGTTTCTGTTGGCGTTAATGAAGCCGGGAAGCATGTTCCCACGTGGACGGTAAGATTACATGAAATATTTTACATTCTACTGACCGTTCAAACAACTGGCAGATAATAAGACGGTCTTGGATGTTTCGAAGTTAGTAATAGTCTTTACTACGTAAAAACTGTTTACAATTCTCATTTTGCTGAATTTACAACATTTCTTTACGTTTTGGTTTGCTGTTTCCTAGCCAGTTGTATAATGTCCAGCTAGATACAGATACCGAAACATTTAGTTAGTGGGTTAGTCAACAATTAACTGTCATAGAGAGATATTTACATAACGCACACTTTTCTATACGATTCGGCTTATTATGCTGTTTAACAAATCAGATTACTTTTTTGGAAACTGTTCCATAAGATGCTGTAAATAACATCAAAATTCATAGCAAAAATCGCAACTATTTGTTTTATTTTTGCCGTATCAAGTTGAGGTCTCTGAAAAATTTTCTTTTCTATATTTTCAATACGTAGTTCCAGCTTCGGCAAGTTTCTTAAAATTTTTCCACGCAACTGCTAGGATGGTTTTTTTTTTTTTAACAAAGACGATTTCCGAATCCTCTCCCAGTTCTCATTTTTGTCAAGTTGTGTGTCACCGTTTCTAACGAATCAACTGTCACCGAGACATAAAATACACTTACCTTCCTCTATGGTATAATCGTAACGGATATATATTTTTCTGTACTCTTATTACGGCTGTCATAAAATGTCTTTGTAGAGTTAGGAAATATATAAATGAAATCGTGGAAATTAACACTAAAATTATTTATCCAGATATGTTCTAAAAATCGTAATATGAAAATTCCACTTAGTTATTGTTTTTGAGTGAAATTACGCGTATGGATATTTTATTTTCAATTTTCAACAAAATGATACATGGGCACAACTTAATTTAGTCTCATAAGATAGGTCTGGCTACAAAATTAATTTCTTTTAGAGTTTAGTGAAGCACATAGATGTTTTCAATGAACGTTTAATATTAAGGCAATAAAAAATTACGTATGCACGTGTATTGCTATCCATGAATTTGCGAAATTTTTTTGGTGGTATTTCCGTCGCCATTTTGACTTAGAAGTAATTTCATTAATTATAAGTCGTGTGAGATTGGTCACCAACAGAAAACGTTTTTAAAATTAGCATTTGGCAGTTCAATAACACCAAAATAAACAATTGCGTTAACGTTACATTATACTTTAACTGCCAGGTTTCATCGTAGCAGTGTCTGTATTGAATGTGATCGTTTTAATCGTAATCTGAGTACAACGATATAATACTCTCTTTAAATTTTGTGAAGTAGTTGGACATTTTTCACATTTTCGTAGCATCCACAAGTAATTATTTTTGTCACAAAATAACATATTAAATTCCTGGTACTGTACTTGATACATGTGTAAGGCGTTGATTACAGCTGGACATTTTGGCGTATTGTGCATACTTGGTGTTTTGTTCTTACACACAGCATGTGTTCCAGAAATACCAGCGATTACAAATAACTTGGGGTCTTAGGGAGCAGAACTAGGAAAATCCTATTTATTCATTTGGATGCTCTTTTTTGAACAAATAATATAGCCTATATATATTGCACAATAACAGTCATTTTTTACATGTATTGTTTATATTCTACACTTACTATATACTTCGTTCCGGATAGCTGCTTTGAATTTTCATCCAACTGATAGAACTCTTTTTGCAAGCTCTATGATGCTGTCAGAAAGCCGTTTTCCATCATGTGGAGCAGGTATTGCAAATATTTGTTTTCTCTTCGCAATTTGCTTGCCTGACGAACCATGTAGTCAGAAACGTAAAAAAAAATGCATTATGTAATTTCTCTTTTGACCATGCAAGAGAAATTAATGTTAACAGCTGTATCTTCGTTTGAAATAAAGTACAAAATTAAGAGCAGAATTACTGCATGCTATTAAATTGAATAATGGAATTCTTAGTGATGTAAATACAGATTGCTCAAAACAATACTTTTTTTTCAGTCTTAGCTTTAATATAATACATTCATATGTCTAACAACTAATTGAGAAACATAAATGTAAGGATTTGACAAAGTATTGCATGTTTGTGTTGTTGTTTCCATTACAAAACAATGTTGGAAAGCATTTTTTTCCGCTGAGAAATAAAACCTATAAAAATGAAGCTGACATACTCTATAATCTTTCTTTTACACATTATACTACATGCATATAAGTACGTTTTGCCAAAATTTATGTCAAGTTTTTCTTTTCTACTTATTATATACCTTAATTAAAACAATTGTTTGTTTTTATTAATTTAATAGCAAATAAATAGTTTCTTTAAACACACTGCTACAAGCAAAAACAATGAATATATCTTTGAAATCAGTCAAGAATGTACTTTAATTGGTAAAAATTGCATAATTTTACTTTCAGTATTTTATAGGTTACGAGCCATTTAGTTGATCAATTCCAGAAATGATACCTCAGTATCAGAGATGCACAAGTGAAATATATTACCTTTTTTTTTTCTTTAACTGTACAGAATGTTGGAGTTATACCATACCAGTTTTATCTCCAAACCAAACTTTACCTTCCCACAAACG
This sequence comes from Medauroidea extradentata, assembly GCA_003012365.1. Taxonomy (NCBI): domain Eukaryota; kingdom Metazoa; phylum Arthropoda; class Insecta; order Phasmatodea; family Phasmatidae; genus Medauroidea; species Medauroidea extradentata. The sequence continues at coordinate 3,964 of PNEQ01050097.1, forward strand.
TATATCAAATTATGACACAGTGGGTGCCATATGAGCCTATGTGTTAAGAAGTTAAATACAAGTCATTGCGTAAAATGACTAAGTACAATTTCTGTATATCAGTGACAAATCTTACAGTCAAACATATAAATTATGACTGCTTAATAGTAAGCAGAGCAAATATTTTTTTCCTTAATACGACGAAAGAAAGGATGAATAAATTAGAATATCGAGGATTTTTAGCTAAAATATAAGACAGTGAAACAACAGAGTAAATAGAAATGAAGAGGTTTTTGTCAGCACTTAATATCCAAGACAATGGCGCTGGTGACGGATGACATGATGTGAACATGGAGCAGCGCCGGAATGTGGAGGCGGGGGAAATGAGAGACTTCCGAGAAAGCCAATCGACCAGCGGCATCGTGCGACATGATTTCCGCATGCGAAAATACTGGGACCAACACCCTCCGGAAATCGAGCCTGTATCGCCTTGGTAGGAGGCGGGTGCTAACTGCGGCCCCAGAGTACATAGAGGAATGTTGCTAAGATCAATGCGGTGTACACAGGTTCGAGGTCTCAACAACTTCACCGACCTTCACCACGGTGCCACCGCCTTCACCAACCTCGCCGGTTGCAGATATATCTGTTAGAGAGGTTGGTCCTGCCACCACTGTGCCACCGCCTACATCGACCTCGCCAGGCACGTCACCTAAAAGCCGAGGGACGTCATTGTATGACATACTCTTTGGCTTGGTGAGTTTGATGCATATCTTTAGTGTTTATCCTTAACCCTGTTAAACCAGTATAATATTTATATTACAATTCGCAGGGGAAACAAGTTGGTGTAGTGTAGTGAAGGTTCGTGCCGGCCAAGGTTACCTAGTTGCTATTAGTTTCCATACATTAAAGGAGCAAACGCTAGTAAGAAACTGAAAGAACTTATGGTTAGACGGCACACAATATTTAATAGTAAATAATCAGAAACAATAACATAATGAATTCAGAAAATAATTATTTATATTATAGTACATCAGGAAGTGGGTATCTTAATATGTTAAAAACTTAAAAAAAAAATAGTACTAATCCAACAAGATGGCGGCGGAGCAAGGAGGATTGGTAAATCAAAATTACGTTGATTAGAAAAAAAACATGTAACTGAAGCTCCTACGTCCTTGGCATGCTAAGTAACCCCAGTCGCAGAGCCAGACTGCAACACTTCCAGTCGGCAGCATTAAGGGGAAAAACCAACAAGCCCTGAAACAATGAATGGCGGTGCTGGCTGGCTCTACCACAGCAACATGAAGGTTCTACATCACCAAAACTCGTGGGTAGTAGGCCGGCCCCAGCTTTCCGGTCTGATTAAGGGCAACAGCATCCAGCAGGTCCAGACGTCCTGTTCCCTGGATGGATTCGGCGGCGAAGTCGTCCCCGTTCCCGGAACTCTTCACGGCCCTCCCAAGAGAACTCCCTTGTCACGTCACCCAACTAACTAAAAAACTCTCCTTACCTCCTTAGATAAAACCCTTACTGCCCAGATATAATACACATAAAACACTACCTAGACTCCTCCATTGCTCTATGAAATGTGACATCTTACAACCTAAGACCGCAATCGATTAATTGTTTACAAATCAAATTACAGTACATAGAGTAAATATCATAGCAGATAATCAATGCAAAAAAAATACTGAGAAAAAGTAAACTATTTAAATAAACATTAAGAACTGCAACACATGCATCACAGATACATATATTACACCAGGCATTATGAAGGGATATACGTGATGCCTGTATAGTACATAATTGTATCAGATTTGTTCGTTTTATCTAATCTTTAACTCTGATGATATTTTGTACAATGAATTTTTAGCCTACTTTCCGAAAGACAAAAATAGACTTATTAGATCACCATTCTGTATGTTTGTGTATGTGTGTGTGTGTGTGTGTGTCCATCCAATAAAATATTTTGAAATAGTGGACCAATTTTCATCAAACTTGGTACACATACACTACGTGCAATGTTGACTTGACTATCGTGTACTTCGTTAATCCTGTGTGCATATTTGCAAAATGACGGGTATTTTATATTATTAGCACAGTATCGTTTATGTTTGGAAAAATTTTTCAGAATTTTACCAAACTTGGTACACATATACTACATACCAAGCTGATTTAAATATTGTGTATTTAGTTAACCCTGATTTCATATTTCCAAAATGGCGGCCTTTAAATGTTTTTAGCAACGTGTTGTAGGCTATATATTAGGAATTATTTTTTCAGAATTTTATCGCAATTGGTACACATCACACAAATATGACTTGACATTTTTGTATTTCGTTAGTTCTGTGTACATATTTAAAAAACGGGAAAATTTTTGTATTTTAGCATAGTATCCCATATTTTAGGAACATTTTTCCATAATTTAATTAAACTATTTGTACATAAGTACTGCAAACAAAGCTGAGTTGAGTATTGTGTAATTATTTCATCGTGTGTTAATATTTTAAAAATGGCGGCGTTTCTTGTATGTTTAGTATAATAATTAGGACATATTTTAAAGAATTTCACCAAATTTAGTGCACATATACTACATACAAATCTTACTTTACTGTTGTGTCTTTCGTTTTGTCTGTGTTTATATTTTGAAAATGGCGGAAATTTTTATATTTTTAGCAAAGTGTTACATACTTTAAGAAATATAAGTTTCGTAACTTAACCTAACTTGGTACACATATACTACACGCAAACATGACTTGACTTTTGTGTATTTCATTTATCCTCTGCTCAATTTTATTTAAATGGTGGCTATTTTAATATTTTTATCACATTGTTATGTATCTTTGGCAATATTTTCCAAAAAATTATCAAACTTGGCAAACATATACTACGTGCAAAACTGACTTGATTTTTTTTTTTTTTTAACGTATTTCGTTAGTACTGTATACATATTTTAAGACAAGGCAATTTTTAGAGTACTAATACTTATTTTGGGATACATTTTTTCAGAATGTCATCAAACTTGGTACACATATACTACATACAAAACTGATTTGACTTTTGTACATTTCATTCAATCATGTGCAATAAATTGTAAACAACGGCTATGTTTTATTCGTCTTGATAATAGAAAGATATCTCAGAAAATGTTTCCCAATTTATTAAATTAGTTACTCGCGTATTACTTAGCTAGCTGACTTGTCTTTAATATATATATATATATATATATATATATATATATATATATATATATATATATATATATATACAGGGTGGAATGTAAATCGCGGCACGGGTACAGGTAGCCAGGCCTAAATAATGAATAATGAGTATAGAAACCACACCTCTATTGTCAATAGTGTGGGCGTAATACCATCACGAAAGTTGTGTTAACGAACATGTTAAGTGACGATAGTTCAACTACCACTACAAATGGAACGTTGACCTTCCGAATTCTATTCAGATGCATGATGACACGTATGCAGGGAATAAAATGCGAACAACATCACATCCCATGCGTTGGAAACATGGGGTCGCCTCTGTTGTTATGCATGTATTTCTGTACATGTACGCCTGTAGCAGCCCATCCTGGTGAATAAAGAACCGGAATGACATAGGGAACAAAAAATGTGCACTTGTCTAAACATGCTCAGACAAACAGTTTCTGAGATACAGGCACTAAAAGTCAGTGCGTTGTGGTAATACCGACAGGTAGGCAACCTGTGTAGCACATACATGTAGACACTGCCAAGGCCCTACTCGAGATTATTTCAATGGATCCTATCTTAAGCTCGCGCACCGCGTCGGTATGAGCTATTAGTTTGCAGAGACCATCTTTCTTGGCGATGTGCAGTAATAAATATCGATACAGTCCCGTACAGCTCATACTTGAAGGGGATCGACTACGCCGTCTTCAGTACTGTCACTGGATGCTGACGGCATTTCAACAAAACCGGAATATTGTTGGTCACATCCTGTAGACTGATGAAGCTTAATTGGCACAACACTGCCATTGATACCACGGCAAGCCTCATGTCATTCGTGCCAGGGATTGTCGTGGCCGATGGGACATAAACATCTGGTGTGATATCCTGGGAAGCCGGTTGTTTTCCCTGACAGTAACACAGGAGGTTGGCAAGCAGTGCTTCTCCGCCGAGTACAGCAGGAGCTCTTAAGGATGTTCAGGTGCGAGAAAGTCATAATTTTATATTTATATGAAATAGTGTTAGTTTTGTAGACGCTACTAGTGGGTACAGTTTCCTCTCACAAAACAATTTTAGCTGGCGTAGTTTTCTCATAACGGTGCGTCAAAGTCAATATTTGCATGTTCTTCTGCCATGAAAATAGTGAAAAGAAATTCACTTCCGTACGTGAAATAATTCGCAATGAAATAAAATACTATGATCTACGTAATAAAACATTTGAAAAAAATTCTGCGGACTGATTTTGTAATTTTAGTTCATTGCTGAATTTGCAACGTTTAATTCTGTAATTTTTCGATTATTTTTTCATTCAAAATATTATGATGTGGTTTTTTTAATGTTTTATTGCCTAGCTCATGGGATGAAAGTCCGCAGAGAATTATTTTGTTCAACTAAGCCAGTTGGTTTTCATTATTTGCATGATAGTGTAACAAGTAAATTATAACTTTGACACCCCGTTATGAGAAAACTATGAGAACTAAAATTGTTTCGTAGGAATCAAATGTACTCACAAGTATCTTCTACAAAACTAACAATATTTCATAAAAATATAAAGTTATGATTTTATTGCACTTTGAACACCCTTAAGGCTGCCGCCTGCTGAAGAGTGTGTTAGTGTGAGGCAGAAATAGACGAGGCGCTACGAGCGACATCAGCCGGCACATATATTGTGATATCGCCTCTACGGCCAAAGTCGTAAACGTTTTTCATGTGTAACTTTAAAGCGGTGACCCTATCATTTTATTGAACGCGTCACTGTAGCAAAGTACAATGTACTTGTAGATCTCAATTCCGAACTATTCCGTTTCACATATCTTGAGAAACAACCGGGTGAAAAAGCCGATTTTAGCAAATTTTGAGGGCTTTAAAGTAATGCTTCTAATGTGCATGGTGTCTTAAAAGTCACATTCACAAGTAGGCTGAGGTGGGTTTTATTTTCGTGCGTACGTATCGTGGACGCATATTTACTAGTCTCTGAGAAAAAAAACGTAACTCCGAACACGCTGCACGTAATTCGAGTGCCAGCCAGTCAGCCCCCTTAAAGGATGTTTGGCTAGCGCTGCGACGCGTTATGTAGTACCAACATGATTGCACACCGGCGCATTGCAGTGCAGTAGCTCATCAGTAATTAGATCGCATCTGTCCATGGTGGTAGATAGAAAGGGCTGAACATGTATCCTGGCCACCAAGGTCACCGGATCTCTGTCCCTTACACTACTCCTTGTGGGGATTCCTTAAGGAACTAGTGCAGCATGTAACTATGGAAAGCATCGAGTAAAGTATTGCCAGACTGCATGTTGCTTCTAACATGTAACCAAGGATCACGTGCGTGTGGTTCAGGCCGTGGTTATGCGTCATGTGCGTGGCTGTGTTGGGATAGAGTGCACTTTGAACACACGGTGCTTAGAAACTTACAAGATGTAATTAAGACTGTTTCGTGTAATGTAAATACACTGTCGTGTTATGTGCTGGTACGTACACACTGTAACTCCTGTGTTTCTAGCAATATTAAACAATAAATATTATTTTGTTTTGCTGCATTACACGTACAACTAAAGAGGTCCTGCCTGCGCCCCAGCATATAAGTACCTCGCTTCCCCCTTACTTGTTGTCGTGTGTGCTGCACACCTCTCGGTAGTAAAATTGTACATCGCTAGTGTTCCTCGGATGTTGTCTTCATGTACGTGCTACACAGGTTGCCTACCTGTCGGCATTACCACAACGCACTGACATTTTAGTGCCTGTATCTCAGAAACTGTTTGTCTGAGCATGTTTAGACAAGTGCACATTTTTTGTTCCTTATGTCATTCCGGTTCTTTATTCACTAGGATGGGCTGCTACAGGCGTACCTGTACAGAAATACATGCATAATAACAGAGGCGACCCCATGTTTCCAACGCATGGGATGTGATGTTGTTCACACCTTATTCCCTGCATACGTATCGGCATGCATCTGAATAGAATTCGGAAGGTCAGCGTTCCATTTGTAGTGGTTGTTGAATTATCGTCACTTAACATCTTCGTTAACACAACTTTCACGACGGTCTTACGGCCATACTATTGACAATAGAGGTGTGGTTCCTATACTCATTATTCATGATTTAGGTCTGGCTACCTGTACCCGTGAGCTTTTCCGCGATTTACATTCCATCCTGTATACATAATGTCTCATACGTCTAATTATATATCATTATTTATTTTTCCTAGATTACGTAAACGATTTTAACTATCAGGGTTAATTTGCACCCACTTTAAAGAAAGCAGGCTTATCAGTTACCTATGATGGCAAATTATTGTTTAATATGTGACATATGAAAATTTTGACAGTTGTAATTATTTTAATGGCAGTATAATTTTTATCATCTGTCACATATTTTATTTTCTAAATAGGTAGGGTTAAGTTGATTTGATGTTATGAAGTACTTTCAGAAAGAATACTCATAAATTGAAGTCTCCATAGAAGTTTCACCTTTTTTAATATCTGCTGAGCAGTATAGGTCTAATTATTTATTTGTTTTAAGATATGTGTTTTAAATATTTTTGATCGTATGAAATTGTTAATTATTATGTTTGTTAAAATTTTAAGGTGTTATTATTTGTTGTATATTAATTTCTGAAATAATGTAACATACATTTAGTGTTGAAAGTATGTAAATTAACTGCCTAAGGGAAATTATGTTTATTTTGCTAGAAGGTTGGTTTTTCTTGCTCTGTCATTGTTTAGTGGATGTAGAAAACCAACAAAGAATAAAATGGCAAGATGGTGAAAATAAAATAAAACATGACGTGTGTTCTTAAGTTTTTCTCTAATAATGAAATGGAAAAGATGAAGACATTTGTCCAATTGCTGGGCATCAGATAAGTGATAGTATTTTTTATGCTAGATTGAAATCTTCATGTAGTCTATATATTATTTTTAATTAATAATGAACATTTAGTTTTAGTCATTGGAATATAGTTTCTGTACAGAGGTCCAGCAGATAGAGTTTGCGTGTACTGTGCTAACCGGGCTAGGAAACACATGTTACACACATACGTTAGAAATATCTCAAAGAATTGCTTGGAAACGTGTCGAAGTCAATAATTAACTATTAATAACTAAATATAAATATAACCAATAGTCGTACAGAAAAATATTATAAAATTTCAGTGTGTGTAAGGGTTGGGGTCTTAAAATTCAATTTAAAAATAATAACAACACTTGATCAGAAGGTTTCGTATTTTTGAAATATTGGCGCAATTAAAACAAGTATCCGTAATATTCACAAATTTCAAACAAATTAATAAATGTTCTGTGAATTTTATTCATCATCGCATGGCATCAAAATTATTAATGAATTTTTTTACTGCAGAATTTTATTAAGAGGTTAGTGACAATTTAACTAATCAAATTTTGACTTTGACATGTTGTTACTCAAAACGTTTAGGATACTGTAAAGTTGTAAAAGCTCACCTGTTATTATTACTATTTTTAAAGGTGATATGTTGATATATTTCTGTTTTCCTGGACTTAGGCTCAACAGTTTATTTTATGGTTTAATGATTTAAAATATCCGTAAAATTTTTAAACATCACAATTGCTATTAAGTTTTAAAACAATACGTCGGTATTTATTCATTATATTTCGAAGTTTTATAAATAATGGAACTGGACGAGCACACATTTTAATGCACTCTTTGGAGAGTTATAGCTTATCTGTGCTGAAAATAACAAAACTGTTGGAAATATTCGTCATGTAAACATGTATGTGCTAAATGTGTTGGGTAAAAATCGAGAAACAGTCGTTGCTATTTAATTTTCCCAATTAATTCCCGTTTACTCCCGACAAAGCTTAAAAACAACGATAGTTTAAAATTACAGCTTAGGGAGGTTTTTAAGTCGGAAATTTCACATTTTTTACATTTTATGTATGTTATCTCCATCAACAGAATCACGTTCGTTATGAAATGTAGATCAAGGTGTTGATTTGCCCAAACCCCTCATAGAGTTAAAATATGTAGATTTGTTGAACGAAATCTTAAATGAAAGTAATGTCTTCAAGTTTAACAGTTTACGTAGGTACTATAAATTAACGATATTTTATGGTCAAACAGCTTTAACTTTTAAGGTGTAAAATATAGTCTATAACACATTATATTCTGGTGTTTTCATGCTGGGTAATATACTCGCCTAATCAACGATTTAGGTTCACCACTGGTATTTCCCAAACAACACAGTTTTTACCGTTAATCTGTTTTAAAAGATGTTAAATGATCCCATTGCAATATTCGAATATTTCAGACAACATTCGCCTATATGAACATTAAAACGGTAATTTTTATTAAGATGAAGTTATCAAGGTTTTTACAAACAAATACAGACTTTGGGTAAGTTGGTTTTATTTTGTCATTTAAATAGAAATTATGTGTTTGTCAGTGTTTTAACACGCAAATTTCGGTATTATTTCTGTTCAGTTCGTATATTAATTGTACGATATTGTGCCTAATATTATGTTAAAATATTATTTAATACGTCCTTCTCCACACTCACCCCTTTTTGAATCAAAACTTGTGTTGAATCATTTATTGCAACAATAATTTCATAATCGTTTATTGTAACAGGGACCTGTTATTAAGCGTAACTTTCTGAAATACCTGAGAGTAAAAGTCGTTGGTAGGAAACTGCAGCGAATGTCACAAAACCTACCTCTAGCGAGTGTAACATGTAATTAAATATAGTCTGTTAATAAATAAAAATATTCTCCAGCTGATAAAATTAAATGTTTAAGGGTTTGTTTTTGATAGACGACGGACCCGCCCAAGTGGATAATATTGTCTGCCTCTTATGATTGTTTCAGAGTAGCATGGAAACTCCAGATGCCATTGTGTTCGCTGGGCTCGTCTTAATACCCGCAACAATATTGATTATCATGTTTCCATGTGTCTTGTTTATTCTCTGCACTCGGGGTAGTGCAGTCTTCACGCGTTAGAAATCCGGCTGTCACGTCAGTTCGTAAGTACTTCATAAGTGGTGTATTTTGGCACAACAATTTTATATTTCCCTTAAGAGCGCTGAATTCATTAATTGAGATGTTCACTTTTTGAAAGTCAATATATAAAAACTGCAACACAGTAATCATTAATAATTTAATTTACCATCTTTGTGGGTAAATATTTGTCCATAATGATGCATTTGTTATTATTTCTAACAGATGTACGATGACACTCATCAACTTTATTTGCGACTGTCAAAACATACTGCAGTTACCAAACTTGTACAGTAAATGTGCTCGACGTTTGTATATTAACCAGTTTAAGAATGTGAATTGACCCTACTAAGCATTGGAGATAAAATTTTATACCTTATGATTTAATGACCAAAATTTACTTTTTGAAACAAGGAGGCGTATTTGAACCAAACTATTTCTGTTCGGACCGCTGTTGGCTTAGTGTCTAGGGTGATGATGGTTCGAGTCCCGGCGGAGTCAACGGATGCGTGAAAATCAAGCCGGACGATTACCTAAATCTGCGGGGTTTTTCGAAATTCTGCTGCTCCCCCCCCCCCTTCTCAAAAAATCTTACAAAGGAAGATAACTTATCACTACTGCAATGGGATTATCTATTATTTCTTAATATATTTCATTGAGTGTATCAATATTATTGGCATGACAGAACATAAACAATAACTTAATCGATTTTTCAAATTCAAGAAATTTTAAGAAATACAAAAAAATATGTATAAGAGACATTGTATGCAACAACATCGTTATTTACTGTAATTTTTATTCCGTTTGATAAGTTGGTTGGTTTTATTGGCATTCTTAAAACCGTAAAATGCAAATTTTGACGTTTACGAGTCACTACGCTTAAACTATGAAAGATAAAAAAAAAATTTCGTAAGATAAAAGTTTGGTCACAATTTTTGTCCAAAATAAAAAAAGGGGGCTTTCAGTCAATGTAAGTCATACTTTTAATTTCCTTGAAATATTTTTGCTCTATGAGTAAATGTCTAAACTAAAAATTTGGGACCTAAACCATTGCAGCACGTCAATATGATCCGATAGTTGATTTTACCGACGTAATCTGTTCTGTTCCGCGGCCTTTGTCCGACGAAGTATAACTATGTCGGCATTTTACTCTTGTGTTTCATATTCAATGACGTCGTCAGAATATTTGTTACATTTCTGTGGCCCAGCCGACGAAACCTCAGTTCGCACAGACAACGTTTTTGTCTGGCGCAATATTTTAACTCAGTCCCAGTTCCATTGCTCATTTCCCACGAGGAAAATTATTTACTGACAGTACTTAAAATTGTTGTTTTGCTTTACTATACGATGCTGCGGTGGCGTATGTCAAAGGAGCATAACTATACAGCTGCAAGTTTGCTAACATAATGTTACAATTTCGGGCACAGCGCACTGCGGGATGGAGGTCTTTGATTAAATAAAAGCAAATAAAATAAATCCTAATACACCCAAATATGCCTGTAGATACTAATGACTAATAACTGTTAAATAAAAAGTCAAATAATACAAATAACTAACACTTACCTAAAGGTTATAAATTATAAAGTGGGATTATTTTGTGCAGACTATTCCAGGTATAGCATCAAAACACAAACAGTACCAATCCAGGAAGTATCCTGATGCTAAATACGTTATCTGCATATGAATAGTTAAACTTACCGTAAACTCATTTGCTCTGTAAAACAATAACACAAAATAAATCTAAGAATGTGAGAATCCCAACATCTTAAGATACGTTGTGTATAACAACGAAATAAGTATTTAAAACGAAATATGCAGTTAATTGGAAGCCAAAAGAAAAATAAAGAAAAATCATAGATACCAGTTTTTACAAAAATGTTAAGCATATATTTTTCCGCGTGACACATTCCTTTAGAGTTATCTCATAATACGCAATCAAAAGTATGATATTTCCGGGTCAGAGATACTGGTCCAGGAAGATGTCAATAGGTAACATTTTACGTCGCAATGTTGTCAAACCTTTTTCTATTTCCTGCACATTAGCTTCGAGAATTCTTCCCCTTTTTATTATTTTCATAATTTGTTATGTGCAACGCCTTCTTAAAACTGATTTACAGAAACGAAAATTCACCATTCAAGCATTCATGCTGTACATTCGTGAATTTGTTACTGTCACGTGAAGTTGTTTTACTTGAAACAGTATTTTCATGACATGTCAAAGCAAAACGTTTAATCACGTATAAAAATAATAAAAAATTTAGTACTCTTAATGATTACCATAGTTTTTATTTGTAGAATTTTTGTAAACGTTTGCATTAACATTTGTTTCAATAAATACAATAACTAGTAATGTTATGTTTCAGGAACGACAAAATTCTAGCAACATTTACGAAACGTTTCGGAGCAGTGTAATATGAAACATTTGGTGCCTTATTTGGTTTTGAAGACTAAGGCATGATGGCAGTCATCTGATCAGGTGAGTTAATAGCCAGTTTGCATTGACATGTGTGTGCGAGGTGCTGTCTATATGTATTAAACTGAGGTGAACTTTCCTTGCATGTAAGACAAACAAATTACAAGTACATTGTAGAAAATTATTTTACGAAAAATAAAACATAACGTTAAATATAATACTCCCTTTACATGTACGGAAAATATGGTCTAACATTGCTAGTAAGTTACATATATTTTATGTTATGATGATTTCTTCGCACTCTAATACGTTATTCGTTGTACGTATAATAATGTGTGTATGTGTATTTATATGATTATATACGTGTGTGTATTACACAAACATATACGCATGTGTAAGTACATATTTTATTTATATTCATACTTATTTATGCGTCAGATACCCTTAAAGAAATACCCAAACAAAATTACTTGCAATTCCATAGAAATACTGTTACTTGATGTCAGCAAATATCTTATATTACAATACCGAACACTTCTATATTTTAGCACTGGAAAGAATGGAAATCATCCATCAAGTGAAAAATTATTTAAACTACGGCATAGAATAAAATTTATGTAAACCTAGTGTTTTCCGTGGAACTTTGCACGCTGTTTTTATGGATTCTAAAGATATGTACACTTCAAAAGATTTAGAGCACACTAGGATCGGTAGCAAAAAAAAAATATGTTTTATATGTTTTCAATAATCATAGAGTGTGTCCGTTATTGATATTAAAACACACTAGGTTTGGTAGCCAAAAAAAAAAAAAAAAAAAAAAAAAAAAAAAAAAAAAAAAAAAAAAAAAAAAAAAAAAAAAAAAAAAAAAAAAAAAAAAAAAAAAAAAAAAAATATATATATATATATATATATATATATATATATATATATATATATATATATATATATATATATATATATATATATATATATGTTTTCAATAATCAGTTCGTCCGGTATTACAATGTCAGTTACAATGTATTTATTTAAGTGCCAAGAACTTTATTTTTTTTTTTGCGATACATGGTTCAAAAGCCTCCAGGAGTGTTGCATGCCATGTGTCATATATGATAGACGCCTGGAAGTTTGTGCTTTCCAGTAATGGACATTCCCGAGTCACATACGAGAATTGTGTTATAGGTTACGGTAACTAAGCAGAGATTGTAAAGGAAATCACATTTCCCTCGTTAGGTTAAAACACCAAGTTATCGTCATAATGTTTTCTTCAACATTCGTTGAAGTGAAATTAAAAAAAAATGAATCCTGCACAGCCTAACTGAAAATGCTAATGAAAAATCGTTTCTTACTACCCACAAAATTGTAGCTAAAGGCTGATCAATGTGTTACCAACACGGGCGTTTTTATTTTATTTATTCTTGAGGTTTTCCGATTTAACAATTTCTCTGAGGACCCAGAAATATATGTTCTCGATTTCTTCTTGGTCTTCCTCAGGACGGAAATGTAGCTCTATCGTGCTGAGACGTGGCCTATATAATTCTTTTGAAGTATTCTCTTACAGTTGCAAGAGTATTTCAATGTACAATACACTGGTCATTAATTACCAAGAGCCAAGGAACACTATGAAAATGTACGTACATGTAACTGAGGGCTTTTCAAACAAAAATATTTAATGGTTTGCTTAGATTTATTGCTCAAACTCAAAATGTATGAAGAGTGTATAAAATGCACATTTTAAAAAAGTACAAAAAATATTCAAAAACATGTTAAGCAGGTACATATCAAGTTACAATCCAAATAGTGCTTACGCGCACATAAATATACATCAAAATAATTTACAAAACTACACCAATTATTATACCCGGAAAGTTATTAAAGATAGTGCACACACACACACACACACATTTAACCTTTATGAAAATATATAATGGTCCCTCAAAATTACGCACGTAAATATGTTTGATCAACCAATACATTTAAATTAAACGTTAACGTCAAGCAAGGATATATCAACGTTTCTGAGTTGAACATCATAATCAACATGATGAATATGACAAATCATTACAGGAAATTCCTGAATTTTCACATAAGCGTGTTTCAGCATTCATTATCAAAAATTGAAAATATACTTGACGTATATCAAACGACGCGTCAATGAGCTCCAATCTGGACAATTAAAAATCACTATCACAAAACTCAGGAAAACTACAGACATAAAAAATTATGTACGCGCGGCGCCATACACTCTACCAATTCAACGAAATTTATAAATACAAAAAACGTAGCAACAAGTTATAGGTTTCTAAGCAAATCTATTCATTTTAAATTTAAATCCTAAAACGTAATTTTTTACAAGACGGCAGCCGAAAGAACAATTTTGAAATAAAAACAAAGATTTTAAAACATAACTAAATTCACATGACGGCAACCGCCTTACCGCCATGGGGAACAAGTTCCCAACCAAACTGCTATCTGGAGCTACAAGATTTGACCTGATCCAGAGCTGACGAAGAAGTAAGAAGTTAAGGCCAGGCTAGCACACCAGCAAGAGGCTTGGCCAGGACGTCAGCAAACTGCACATGCGAGAGGAAGAGTATAAGAGGAAACATAGAACACAAGTATACTAGAAGAAAAACCATAGAGATCGCGAACCGAGTCAGAAGCTTAAGTTCCATAATGTCCCGCTACGCGCCACCGTCGCTGCACTGAGCATCAGACGGTGCACTTTTATTGCAACACTGTCGAATCAGGTTTCCAGCCTGGAAGGAAGATCTAGATTTCTACTGAAAAAATTATGCTCCAAACTGTGAAGTAACACCCATTACTGGCACCAATGTAAACATTAAAAACCAAACGAATTCATTAATTACAAATAATCAAGTAAATAAACCAAATAACAAAAATATGGCAACATATACTATAGGGTAGGAATTTCAAATAGTCTCCATAGATAAATGTGTAGACGGACTGAATGACGCACACGATAGCACAGCTCAAACCACTTGATTTAGAGCTGTGAGATATCGAGGGTGGTTTTCCCTCAAGTTCTAGTCAAACATTAAGAAAGGTGTTTTTAAAAATTTGACCCTTAAGTGGGCAACAAGACGTAAAATATGTTTCCAATTAATCGCAGATAGCTATCGAAATAATTCGAGGTAGATATTTGCTTTTCACTTCAAAATGTCTATTGCGTTAAATACATGAAAAGAAATTTCCGTTTATTTCCCGGAAGTCTACTTGTTAAGGGAGAGAAGAAAAATTTATTTTTAATGAGTTTTCGAAGAACCTAACAAGTTATCGTTGTAAAGTTTACTTAAACTGCTTACATGTTATTTCAAGATTTGTCGAATATTGTCATGCTTAGGTATGAAAAGACATGAAATGTGTTTCAAATTATTTATCCGTGTCTATCGAACCAGCCGAGAAATCTATGTACCCGTTTCTTCACGATAAAGTTTATAATTTAAAAAACATATTTTCAGGATTAGTTTAAATTTGACCCCAAAGTGGTAAGAAAGGGTAAAATGAATTTTCGGGGGATAAACAATATATATCTTACCTACAAAAATTTAAGACTTCCAAATAAGTTTTGCTTAAGTTTGTTGCTTTACCTGTAAAGTAAATTCAAGATATTAGGAATTCGACACCTTACGAATGAAAAGTGGTGAAATGTGTTTTCAGTTAATCGCCCATGTACGTCGAGCCCATCAGGCTACCACCTTGGATTTATATCTTCAAATTGACACTCATTAAAATTAAAAATAAATATGGGATTTTTCGAAATATGTCCCCAAGACTTGAAAAGTAGTGAAACACGTTTATGATAAATCATCTATATCTCTTGAACTCGTTGAGAAATTGAGTTTTTTTTTTTCACAATGACGATTACGTAAATACGTGACTAATAATTTCAGAAAATTTTCTACATTTGACCCTCAAGACGTGTGAAGGGATGTAATGTGATTTAAAGATATTGTTTGACCAAATGAGATATTAACGTGATATTTTCTTCAAGTAATTGCTTATTCAAAAGCCTACAGTAAGATTTCAAGAATTTCGATATCCCTCTTTTGAAAGAATGAAAACGTGTACAACTGGCGTTCGATTAATCCTCGATATTTATCTAACCACTTACAATATCGAGGTTTTGTTTGTTTCAGATCGACGCTTACGCAAATTCCTAAAAAAGACGCACAAAGTTTCTCTGCAAATTCAACTAACTAAATACCACTGGGAAAACTGGGCTTACAAACCATTCAAAGTGGATGATCCAAAAAAACATGAAAGACAATCGATAAGTGAAATATACCGAATTACAATTTGTAAATCAATTGATACGTTATGCAGTAAATCTTTTTGCTAACGGTAGTGTTCTGCATTATTTTACGCGATTTTATTGTAATTAGCATCACCGATATGTATGTAAGTAATAAAATATTTTAATTTAATTTCCACCCACTTCCAGACGTATAAATTATTTGAAATTGTGCATGTGTATTAAGATTCAATGACAGTAATTTCATATTTCGCACATTACGGGATATAATGCTACATTGCTGCGACATAAATAATTTTTAAAATAAAAATCTTCAAACAAACCGTTTTGAAATATGTGGTTATTTATATCTAATTTTTTTTAAGATTAGAAAAAATATATAAATATAGTTAAAAATAATAAAAACAAGCATTCATAGCAATGTGAACCAAAAAGTTGAAAATAATCTTCAGATGTTGAAAAAAGTGTGGGCTGTTGTCTACGTACGTTTCATAATCAACCGAGCGAAATGGCGCAACGGTGACACGTTGGAGTCACATTTGGGAGGACCCAGGTTTGAACCCCGGCTCCGGAAATCCTGATTTCGGTTTTCCATGGTTTTCCCGAAATTCCTCTCTGGGTGAATGCTGGGATGGTTCCTGTACAAAGGCCATGGCTGACTCCTCTCCCAACTCCTGTAATTGTACCAAGTAGTGTGCACTCGTATCTAATGTCCTCGTTGTCGACGAGACGTAGAGCCCACTTACGTACAGTACATACCTATCTTCCGTCTATCATACACAGTATGACCGTGCACGAAGACTGGAACAACTAGTGGATTTTCATTGAAGGTAGAAGAGATTTAGTTAAACTAGACAGTCACTGCTAGAGTCTGGAAGCATACAACTAGAAACATAGCTTTCAAAACACTATAGAAAATCTAGGTTTGCAGAAGCGATGCGGAGTCTAACAGTGGTGTACTCGGTAAGTGTTGTTTAAGACTCCGCAGTGAACAGGTTTATCTCATTCTGAAATGCTCGTTTGCAGCTGCCGATTTGTTTATACATATCCAACATATTGTTGGCTGGTATGGCTCGAGGTCATCTCACCTGTAATATTATCTCTTCTGTGTTATTAATTAGTCTATGATGGAACAGTACATGAGACAATAGTGTTGTCTGAAACACTACATATCTTACCCCGTAACATAATAAATCATTGTTGAGATAAAAGTAGGCTCAAATTAGAATCTGAGCAAGTCTCGGGAATTAAAATTGTCCTGGTGTAGGCCTACCATGCATGATTCGTTGAAGGAAAACATTGATATTTGCTTCGTTTTATTCTACACGATATGGTTTAGCCAGTGTGGTGCAGTATAGTACAGTGCGGGGAAATCACACACAACTAATGAGGATGTACTGATCCGATCAGTTCTGAATAAACTTTTTTTTGCCGTTGCATCCTCGATTCGATAGCATTTTCAAATCAACTAATGTAATTGGGGACCTAAATTTCAAATCATACTAACTCCAAAATTTATGGATTAGCCAAAAAAGATTATATCTATATCGTGTGCATTTATTTTTATCTGAAATGTGTTACTAATTAAAGAAAAGTTATTGTATTTTTATTAGTAAAACGTTTTGGATGAATATAAAGGCTCACGTTGATGATAGTACCTTTTATTGCAATTTCTTAACTTTAGGAGTCAGCAAGGTTTAGAATTTACTTCTACAATTTACGATGTTAGTGATTTTAGACAGAAGGAGAACAATTAAATCATTTTAATTTGAGTTTATTATGCCATAATTATAACACACTCTTATTCGTGCCTAGACGATCTAGCTTGTATCAATCTCACAAAAACGAATGTATCCACAACTATTATAATTCCGAAATTATTTATGATACTTGGGTCACACAAACTGATCGTTGGAATACACTTACATGGTAACAGAACGATTTGAATAATTACGTTAAAAATAATATTCCCTCGATTATAAAATGTAATATTTTCTTATCATCACAAACAAATGTAAGCCTTCTGATAATCGTTAGGTGTGCAGACAGCTACTTTGTGTCAGAAGTATATCATCCAATCATACATATTTCAAGAAACTGTAACCTTTTAAAGAGTATGTTGACAGGAAATATTTCCGTGACACACCTTCATCTTAAATCATATATAGACATGGTGAAAAATCGAAAGAATCTTTTCTAAAAGCATAATATTCTCTAAACCAGAGTAGCGTGCTGTATGGTGTATTGTTAGACGATATGTTGTCTGGCACAGGTTAGCTGTTCACAGACGTATCTCAGACGTTCAGTCTTAGCGCAAGAGAATTAACATGGGTGCAGTCAACAGTCTCGGAAGAACAGCGTCAGAAATGAATACATTACATTGAAGCTTTGTAACAAAGGAGATGGGAGAGAGGGCGCAGTATGCGAGCGATCAGATCGCTTGGCTCCCACCAAGGTGATCCGGGTTGATCCCCTGCGGGTTCCGGATTTTTCCCACGAGGGAATTGTGTCGGACATTGCCGTTGGCTGGCGCGTTTTCTCGGGGATCTTTAGTTTCTTCCGCCTTTATCATTCCGTCACTTGTCCATTGTAGGGCTTCATGTCATGTCATCCATCAGGATATGCAGATGCCTACGAGCGTCCAGTCAAAAATCTTCACTCGGGGTGCGATACTCCGCCCTATGGTACCCTCACTATACGTAAGCTGTTTTTTTTTTTAATTAAGGAAACAGTATATTTGTCCCTCAGTAAATAACCATAGTAGTAATGTCTTGTTGAATTAAACCACATTGTGAGGTGTAGCTAAGCCACTGAAGTGGCGTGGCTTCAAGTTGAATGAATCGAAGCTATTCTGTGTTGTGCCACGTATTCATTGTACTACATATATATTACTTGGCAACACTGCAATGCTATATGCGGTTCAGGGCTAAGTGTGCACTAAAAATGCCCGGCTAAAGTTATATTAGGAGCCAAATTGTATTTTTCAGCTCATAACGGTTAATGACGGGACATGTATAATCTCACTGGACACATCATTATTTGACGTTAGAGCATGTAAAATTAATTTTGTAGTCAGTATGATTCGATACTGTTTAGTAAAATAAGATTATTAATTATATAAATTACTATTATGTCTATTCCGGTTGATTTTGTTTCTATATTGTTGTTTTTAAATAGGAAATACACATAACGTAATTTCGCTGCCAACGTTACAATCAGTAAGGGGACTATATGCAGTGTTGAATTATATGCAGTAACGGCTAGTGATATTTTTCTAAGGTTACAATTTTAGTGCTCACTTTATACCGAATGACGTATACTCATGTTGCAGCTTGTACACGAGAAGACGCCCCAACTTCTCCAGTCCAGCTAGATGCTATGACGATCAGCAGCAGGTAGTCCTGACACCTCACCCCCCCCCCCCCAGGTGACAGGTTACTTGTTGCACGGTCGTCTGCAAGGATGAGACAGCCCCACCATACCCTCCCCCCGGGCTGTTTCACCTCCAACATCGCCTGCCTTCTGAGACAGACAAGCACCACAACTAAATTCCTTGAAGTGAAATTGAACAAAATGTAAAAAATGAACCAGATTGTGGTCCCAAAATTATAAAAAGACGTGACAGAATAAAACAAAGTGAAATAAATTATCTGAGTGTGATGTTTACTTACCAGCATGTGTTTCGTCGCTTCCTATTGGTTGTTGTAGTTTAGACAACCCTGAAACTTCACTTGTTACAAAACTGACAATCTTGGCACCATGCCATGTTTAATTTTGGTCTGTGCTCCACATCAATGCTTGCTGTAGAATACAACACTAACAATTTTTATAAACGTGTGTTTTTAAATGAAGTCGCTCAATGTTTAGACTCTGTTAACGTAATAAGTTTGACCGAGTGAGGTGACGTAACAGTAACACGTTGAACACGGCTTAGATTATCTTTGATTTCAGCTGTACAGGATTTCCTGAAATCGCTCCAGGCGGGGGACTGAATACTTTCTTAACAAAGGCCATGGTTGATTCTATCTCAGTTCGTGTATTTGTGTTGACTTTCGTTGGCGTCTCTAATGACCTTGCTTAACCTTCAAAGTAACTGTGTTAGCGCGGAGTTACTACAGTTCCTTTTTACTTGTTTAATGTCAAAAAATCTAAAAATACTTGAGTAAAATTTAACAAAACACTAAATGCAGTACTTAAATGCCCACTTTCAGTTTTGTTTATTTTAATTAGGGTTTATATTTTGTGTATATAAATACTGAAATTCTACACTTCCTACTTTCATAATAGCGAGAGAAGCTAAACGATTAAATTTAAGGAAAAGTTTGAAATTTACTGCTGATGTGTTAGAAGTTTACTGTAAATTAAAATGTCAAACAAGTATTCCCAGTTGCATTAAATTGAATAGTCAAGAATTTCATATAAAATAGTTTAAAATCTCTATATATAAAAATGAAAGCTGACTGATTGACTGACTGACTGACTGACATATAAACTGCAGCCCAAACCACTGGACCTAGAATCGTGAAATTTTTTGTGGGGGTTCCCTTCAGGTCGTAGGCGAGCACTAAGATCGGATTTTTCGAAATTCGACCTCTAAGGGGGTGAAAAAAGGTGAAATGTGTTTCCGAAGAAACGTCGATAGAATTCGAACCCGACGGCCAATCATCGTGATTTTTACTTTAATAGGACACTCGTTAAAATGCATATTAGCCAATTTAAGGATTTTTCGAAGTTCAACTTTTAAGGGGCTGAAAAGACCTTAAATGTGTTTCCAATCAACTATCGATATCTATCGAACCCTTCGGGATAGAGAGTTGATATTCACTTCAAAATATTGCTTACGTAAATACCCAAAAAGAAGTTTTAGGTTTTTCCGAAATTCGACCCCTAGGCAGTAAAAAGGGGGCAAAATGTGTTTTTCATGAATCGTCTATATCTTTGAAACACAATTGGCTATCGTCGTGATTTTAACTTAAATTGGTTAGTTTTACAAATGTCTATGACAGGACTCAAAGACGTTTCGAAATTCTTTATTTAAATGGGGGAAAATATGTGAAATGTGTTTTCGATTATCCTTACCTATCTATCGAATCAATCGAGTTATCGAAGTGTTCTTTGCTTTAAATTGGTGCTTTTGTAAATATCCTAAGTACCATTTAAAATATATTTTCTGAATTCGGCCCTAAACTGGTTAAAAAAGGGGTAATATGAGTTTTCGACTCACATTCGATATATATCGATCCTATAATTTTTTATATAGCGACGTGATTTTTGTTTAGGATTTATGCTTACTCAAATACCTAAAAGTAATTTCAGGAATTTTCGAAATTCGCCACCTAAGGACGTGAAAAGGGGTGAAAAGTAGGGAAAAGCGTTTTCAATTAATCGTCGATATATCTTGAATCCAGCGGGCTAATGTTGTGTTTTTTACGTCCACGAGATACCAATAAAGTATTCTAAAACGCGATTAAAGGGTTTTTAGAAATTTATTCTCTTAAGTGGTGAAAAGACCTTGAACGTGTTTTAGATAAATCCTCGATATCTATCGAACCCGTCTAAATATACAATTAATTTTTGCTTCAGGATGATGATTACAGAAATTATCGCAAAACGGTTTTCAGATCTTTCGAAATTCGATTTCTCGATACTGTGCACGGGTGATATGTGTTTTTTTTTTAGTGAATGATCGATTTTGATTCGACTGAACGGGCTAGCGACGTGATCTACACTTCAGTTGGATACTTATACAAATGTCTAAGATGTAAATTAAAAATATTTCGAAATTCGACATCCAAAAGGGTGAAAAAGCACAAAATTGGTTTTTGATCAACCCACGATATCTATATAACCAGTAGCGATATTGAGGTGTTGTTCGCGTCAGAGTGATGCTTTCGTAAATATTTAAAAAAAATATATGTATGTAATTTTTTTTCTTTATAAGAAACGTGATTGTTAAGAATAAAACTTAGTTGGTCAATAATCAAGGCAGACGATCCGAAAAGCAGGAACGAGCAGCGAGAAACAACCTATACAGGAGTATCACTCTACAGTAACCTATCGAGACGTGGTGTTGTACAAACTCTATGAGCCCAGGACACAGATATTTAATTGTTTTAAATATATTTTATTTTCATGAATTATTTCGACGTTACGTGACACAGTTGTTTGTTACTCAGGTCTAAATTCCGGGAGGTTCTGGGCTCGAATTCCGTTAAAAGCTGCGTGCGAACGTTCAATTCTGACACACAAAAACTACAAGGCCGATCGAATTAGTGCAATT
Source organism: Medauroidea extradentata (assembly GCA_003012365.1). Classification (NCBI taxonomy): domain Eukaryota; kingdom Metazoa; phylum Arthropoda; class Insecta; order Phasmatodea; family Phasmatidae; genus Medauroidea; species Medauroidea extradentata. The sequence goes on from PNEQ01050097.1 coordinate 26,074, forward strand.
TACATATAGTCTTTAAAAGGGGTAAAATTGCAGTTCGCTTTCCACTTAGGTTCGTCTAAAATATCAGCTGACATATCGTTGGTATACTGCCAAAAGTGATTAAGTCATAAATGCTACTTCGTTAAAAAACAGTATTAAATTGTAGATATTAACAAAAATTTGGCATGTTACTATACTGTGACACAACAGTACGAAACGACGAATAGACTTTAAACTTGGGCAATTGTTCGTGAACAACATATACATATTCCTAGCATTTTTATCATTTTATCTCATTTTGACTTGGTCACTTTTGGCAGTAAACCGACGATATATAACCTCACTAATCTCAAATTTGGGGCACCAAATACGTTTCCGCGTAACCTTTACCCACTGAAACTTTGTAATGGCAATAAAGTTAAAGTAAATATTTTGAAAATATATAATTGAGGGCACCATTACCAATGGTTGTGCACAGGGTAAACATATGTTTTTTATTCGATCACCCCCTTACCTTAGGAGTCTGTAATTACCCCACAACGTAAATAGGCAGGACTATAAATAAGGCCCAGGTGAAGTCGCCGTTAATGTCAGGGACAAATTTAAGACTGATTTTCGCGTGGACAGCTATAGCTACTTATCCTGCTGCAGAACTAGCCGTTTGGACATTCTAACATTTGATGACTGAAGTACCAATATTGAGTACAAATAGGTTCTTCAATTAAAGTAAATATTACCAGTTGCGAATAATACTCGCGAGCAAAGCCGCGGGGGACTGCTAGTAAAAATATAATATTTAACTATTTATAAGCTGATAGGAGTAAGGGTAACGAGAGAATTAACGTAATTAACGGGAGCCATATGACTTAGTCCACATGTGTTTACACACACTGGTTAGGTCAAATAACTAACGAAATATAAGTACCTGTAGTAATTAATCTTAGTTATTGTTTTCTTATTCTCACTCTTTGATAACGATACGATATAAAACATGTTCTCAAGAACGGGACCTCTGAAATTCTATGTGAACTTCTTAAATACTCACAAACGTCTTGTATATTAAGTTGAAAATATCAGTTTATTTGACAGGATACGTACCTTTCTGCAGGTAACCACAATGTCTACTTTGCAAGGGAGCACGAGAAATTTATAAATTTTTAGGTTTAATATGCACCAATCCCCTTAATTGCAATACACATTTAGAATGAAATATAAAATTATATGTAGGCTATTAATAACTCGCAAAGAAAATCTTCTAGTTTAATAAAAAAACCCAGTTAAAAAAACTTTTAAACACTAATATTTCTTCCATTATCATAGGATTAGTGAGTCCAACTTATAGCCTCCATATAATTTAAATATTTTTTCCGAACAAAAAAAAAAAACACAAAGTAATGGTAACGTTACTGTTGTGTGTTAATGAATGGTAGAATATAGAATATATGTTTGTATGATTACTATATAGAGCTGTTCTTAGGGACGGGAAAAGTAAATAACTAAAAAATAATAAAAAAATTAAAGGTAAAGTATTAAAATGAAATAAACGAGACATAAATGCATGCATTGTAATTAACTTGTAACCATTCTTTTGACGAGATCGGGGTCGATTAAATTGTGTAAGTAATAAAAATATGTTCGAACTCACTTCTCTTCTGCACCTATTACAAGACTTATTGATCAGTTTAGTCAACAATCAAGCCAATTACAAAATACAAATGTTATTACTGAATTGAAATTCGAAGTGTTGGATGATACCAAGGAATCTTTTAAGGTGTACGAAGAACGACTCGAAAAATTTCTAGTATTGAAACGCGTAGCTGTTACACCAGCCAGTGATCAAATGAGAACTAGAATACTCATCAGCAATCAGTTGTATAGGAAGTAAGCATTACCCACTTCTTTCCAATCTAACCGCACCAGCGTAGCCAGATAGTAAGACACATGATCATCTAACTCAACTGTTACTTAACCATCTGTGCCGAACTCCTAATATCTATACTCAAGAAAACACATTCGTTCGTAGAGTACAGCAACCAGGGAAAAATATTTAAGATTTTGTCACTGCTTTACGTGAACTGATATATCGTGAGTCAATTGTGAAAACCCATTATGCAAACCGTCAGCCGTAAACCTTTTTATGATAATACTATTAATTAGAGGACTAGCAGATCGCGAGATACGCTTGAAGCTTTTACTAGAAAAATCACTTACATTCAACAATGCATACGTAGGGAAAGGAATAATTTGCGAGTTCAATGACCGACGTGTTAGAATTCACTGTCCTGTGCATACTTGAGCCCCGACCATTCGTTCATTGTCTGCTGTTCCAGTGAGTAGCAGCTAGTGGACAAATGGCCGGAGCTTGTGTGTAAATAAGACAATGGATTATAATACGCATGTCGTTGAACTTTAAAAATATTCCTTTCCTTATGCACATGATATAGCACTTGCTTTATAAATTGCCAATAATAGTAATAAGGAAATTTCTGGCGATGAGCCATTCAGTCAAGTAACGAGGAACATCCATAGTTCCAGGTTCTGGCAGACAGCCAAACAAAAAAAATTCAAAAGAAAAGTGTGACCCTTGACTACAAGAAGCTTGGTGTAGACAACCTGTACCTTCGTTGCGGTTATGATAATCATAGGGTTAGAAGTTGCCATCGGGACAAATCAAAATTATAATGTAATTAATGTGGGCGCAAAGGACATGTGCAATTGGTTTGCTTGACCAACTTAGTAAAACAATCAAATGATAAAGATAATAATGTATGTTGCATAGCTCAAAACATTGGGGATGATGACAGCGACACTCATACAGCAAACACTAAATTTCGTATTAATCACATCATTGATATGTTTCAAAATTCTTACACGTTGCGCGCTTTGCACGACGATGACAAGTTTATGGTTTGTATCAACATTAACGGTACAAGTTGCAACGCTCCCCTGGTAATGATCAGGGGAAACCACCCCCAAAACATCACCAAGACAACGCGACCAAAACTGTCTTTACCTAGACCTAGACAGATATTGGATTTTTTTTCTCTTATCAACAATATCATGAAATGTTTGCCTGAGGCAACCAGAAAAAATTAAAATAACAGAGAAGAACAGACTTTAAACAATATCAAAATTTATTAATCACTTGCAAATATATCATAATTATTGTACTATCATTGTAACCATTAACTGTTAAAGTCATACACAAAATATACCAATAATTTGAAGAAAAAAAAAAGTCATTAAATTATGGCTTTTTACAAATGACATTCATAATAAAGAATAAAAAATTTACTTGGCCTCCAAAATTTAAACAGTCTATTTAACATTTAATACATTGAATCTATGGTCGCACATGGACCAACCTTCAAGTAAAAAACAGTAACATAATTCTGGTTAGTACTTAACTTAACTGTGGCACAAACAGCATTTCCGCCCAGGAAAACGATTCTGAAACGTAAACTCTCCTCTCTCTGAATTAAATCCATAGCCTCCGAGTCCGAGAGTCTCTCAACCAGAGCCTCCTCCCTTCTCTCTTTCCTTTCCATGTCCAAAACTCCGCTATTTATTAAAATAGTAACCAATCACAGTTCAGACACAATTTAATCATTACAACAGTCCTGCCCTCTATGCCCCGCGCCATCTATACGCTTGCAGCGCTATCTACAATAGTCAACATGAGTGCCAACTCTTGCGAATCCAAAATCCTTTACGTCAAGCCTCTTCGATGACGTCATTCCAGATGACGTGAACAAGCAAACAATTCGTTCTTCTGCTCAGTTACCTGCGGTCCGTCGGAGAACACACCAGCACAGCTCGTCGTCAACACGAGGTAAGGTGCATTTTACCCTCCGCGCACAGCAAAACGTTCAGATACATACGATAGTTTTCTTTGAAATAGACGAAGGAGCATCTGAAACTAATAATTGTGAGAATGATACGGGCAACCCTTTAAGTGTCATGAGCAAATCCGATTTTAAACATCTTAATCTAGACTTAAAGCTTAACCAAACTAATGTGAGTTTTCGTACACACACTGGTAACAAGTTCCATCCACTAGGAGTTTTAGAAAACCCAGTAGAATACAAGGGTAACATATCTGTAGAGTCACTATAGGCCTACGTCGTTAACACGCCACCAAAGGCACTATTAGGGAGAACTTGGCTTCACCACATGAATATTAATATCGATAATATCAACATTGATCCTCAAATTAAATAAATAGATACGATCAAAAATGAGATCATAACAAATTGTTGTGATGTTATTCAGAGAAAAATAGTAATATTAAAAAACTACAAGTGTGGTCTAATGACTAAATTATCTCTTAAACCAGTGTACTTGAACGCAAGGCAAATTCCATACTCTCTAATAGAGAAGGTAGAAAAAGAACTCAGTAATTTAGAAGAACAGTGAGTCATTCAAAAACCCAATATTCAGACTGGGGGTTGCCTCTTGTTGTTTGGAAACGAACTGGAGAAGTTAGGTAGTGCATTGATTACAAAACAACTGTTAATCCACAGCTTACTGATGCCCACTATCTAACTCCCAGAATAGAGAATATATTCGATAAAGTGAAAGGAGGAAAGTTTTTCTGCACACTCAACATACGTAAGACATGCCATCACCTTGAAGTAGACGAGGAAAGCAATAAAATTCAAACCATGTCCACTCATATGGGGACGTATTTAATGAACCATCTTGCTTTTGGCATCATAACTGCACCCAAATGAGTTTCAACGAGTTACTGGTAGTGCTCGATCTGACTTAGAAGGAATATCTTCGTATTCAGATGACATAATTATTCAAGGTTCCAGTGTGTAAATGTAGGAAGCATTTAAATATGTGCCTTAATCGAATTAGTATCGAATTTGCACATACATTTGGATAAATGTCAAGTATTTGGGTCATACTATCAGTTCTGAAGGCCTTAAGAAATCCCCCGAAAATATAAAGGCAACGATGGACTCATCAGGTCCATTGAATGTAGAGGAAATGAGTAGCTTCACAGGACTTGCCACATATTATTCTAAATGTATACCAAAAGCAGCTAAATTATTACAACCAATGTCACAGCTCTTCTGCAATAATGCAAGATTCAATTGGAATACTGAATGTCAAGAAGCATTTACCAGAATTAAAAAAGAAACAGCTAGTGACAGAGTATTAAAACATTTGAACCCAGAAATACTTTTAACACTGGCTACAGATGCTAGTCCTGTTGGCTTATCATGAGTTTTGTCTCATATTATCAATAGGAAAGAGTGCCCTATAGCATTTGTGTCGCTATATCTGACAGTATCGGAACGAGGATATTTTCAAATGGATAGAGAAGCAACGGCTGTATATTCGCCCTTACAAATGTTTTTACTACTTTTATATGGTCATAAATTCATTCTAATATTGGACAACAAGGCACAACCAACCATATTTAACTCCGCCAAGAATATTTCTGCAACTGCCGTATCACACCTACTTCGCTAGGCTACGTATTTGAGTAATTTCAACTACGAGATAGAACATCGTAAGCCTGGATCACATAGTAACGCAGATTACCTTTCGAGAGCTCCATTACCTTACACAAGAGGGAATTGTTCAGATGAAGATCAAATAAATGAAGAACTAGTAAATGCCAATTCTAATGACGTAGTTAACCATACACCTATAGTAGATGAAACTAATCGTGATGAGCTGCTGCTGAAGCTTAAGAGAAAATATTTTATCTGGTGAAGAGCGTAACGCAGAATACACCTTCACGATGGAGTCATTTTCAAGGGATCAAGAAAAGTAATTCCTAAATCCTTACAGTCAAATGTACCTACTGATCAAGTTACATGGAACACATGCTGGTATCATCAAAATTAAGGCATTGACAAAAAGTTTTTGCTGCTGATGCATATTGATTTTAATATCGAAAACCTAGCTAAAAGTTGCAAATTATGTTGTAATGTTATATCAAATCCAGAAAAGTCGCCATTATATGTTAGGAATGAACCAGAATCAAATTAGCAACGTGTTCACATGGATTATACAAGACCCTACAATGGACAGTACCTCGTCATCCTTGTTGATGCCAAATAAAAATGGCCAAAGATTGCTATGACTGGCTCAGCACTGCCAACAAACTCAACTGTCAAATTGCTGCAGGAAATATTTTCTCGGAATGGTTTGCCTGAGAGATATGTGTGTGAAAATGACACCATATTTACATCGGCAGAATTCAAGCAATTTTGTTGTTGCCTCGGTATACGTCAGCGATTAACTGCGCCTGGCCATCTAGCTACTAACGGGTTAGCAGAACGCTATGTGTAAACTTTCAAACACAAACTTAAAGCCATGGTTACTGACACTGGTTCGTTACAGGAGAAAATACAATCCACCTTATTCAGACTCAGAGCGACCCCACTTTCCACAGGGTTTACACCAGCTAAATTATATTTGGGACGGGACATTAGAACAAACCTAGGTTAGTTAAGGCCACAAAAGCCTGATATTAACCTTGCTAAAAGTCCAGAAACATCTTCATTATATTTGGGTGAATGATTACAGGTACGAAATTACTCTGCTTCTATACGACGGTTTTACGGGATATGTAAAAGGTTGGGAAAGTTGCATTATCTCATGGAGCTAGACAGAGGATATATCGTCAAACGTTATCGTGATCAACTTCGAAAATGTGAAGTGCCATACACGTAAGAGAAGTTGAAAATTAATAACTAAGAACTTATCACAATGTCCACAGATGTCACGAATGCCATCTTTCATCCTCGAGAAAATTCATCCCCCGCTACAAAATGGTAGAGCATCTAAAGAAGCCGACGACGATCAAGTTTCTTCAAGCCACTATTCTGCAGCTCACCATAATCATCAGGGAACTTCAGTAAGTTCTCACATAGTGTCTTGGGAGAGCGAGCCTGCAACGCTGACGATGGAGAGCTGCGAAGGCAGATATACTAAATTGCGTCGTTCAGAAAGAAAAAAGAAACCAGTCATCTGTTTAGATTTGTGATAACACCTCTGAAATATCACTTAAGTTGTATGTACGTTGAAAAATTAAGTGTGGGAGGATTTTTGTGTATTAATGAAAGGTAGAATCTATGTTTGTGTGATTACTATATGGAGTTCTTGTAAGAGACAGGAGAAATAAACAACTTAAAGATAATAAAGAAATTAAAGAAACATATTAAAAGGAAACGAATTTAACAAGACATAAAAACATAAATTATATTTAATTTCAACCGTTGCGCTACCCAACTTGACAACAGTTGAACAAAATTATCACCAAACTTTAACAGGAGAATATAAGATAAAGACAAAGTGTACTGCGCGATGTGGGGAAAAATAGTTACATCAGATCTTTCGGTAGAACTTGCATGTGCTGCAGTGTGAATTTTACCTGGTCTCACCAATCCTTTTCTGAGACGTTCAATGGGGTAAAGTACACAAACATGTAATGGTTGATGGAAATAGAATTATATAGAATATTCAAAAACCAAACTTGGAATAATAACGAAAATTTATTTAAAACTCATTTCGAATAATTTCTCTAAATTAAAGAAAACTGATCGGAAGAAAAATATTATGGGATGCTATTCTCAAACACTAATTAAAGCAATTATTCTCCTACCGACTCACAGTAATTAAACTCTAATACTATTGGAAACATTAAATTAAAATGGGTTCATGTAGTCTAACATTGCATTAATAACTTATTATATATATATATATATATATATATATATATATATATATATATATATATATATATATATATACACACACACAAAACTGTATCTCGGAAGCATAAGACACTAGCTCAAAAAATATTTTTCGCGAGAACCGTTTGAAGAGTGAATTCAGCTATTTAATGTACAAAAAATGGGGTTCTTGACACAACACAGACTTTGTGTTGTGTGTCACTAGAAAGTACTTAAAACTGCTGTGATGTTTATAGTTAAAAGTGCATTTTGAGAAAAAGTGGACGTAGTGTCTTATGCCTCTGAGTTGTGTGTGTGTGTGTATATATATATATATATATATATATATATATATATATATATATATATATATATATATATATATAGTGTACTCTTTACTTAGTGTATTACAGAGTAAAATAATAATGGGTGTTTTGTACTGAAGTATAGCACAGTAATTCTGTGAAAATTGTGCCTTTAAAGCATACATGAACCGTTACTAGTTTTGACCTAAATAATATTCATAAGCCACATCTTTTTTCAACAAGCAATTATTAGTACGTACTTTCATCCACATGAGAAAAATAATTCAACATAAAGAGATTAAATACAACACTTATTTATTTAGTCCAAATAACTAAAATGATAGAACAAATAATTCAGGAAATATAAAATGCTGACTTAAACTGAAAATTATTAGCTATGAAAGCTTGTCAGTGTAGGTAACTACCACATCCTTAACATTATTTTGAATTTCAGGCTAAAATAAAGAGAATATAACTTTAAAAGTTTTCAAAGTGATAAAACATAATTTCAGAAGAAATTACCATGTGTAATTCAAATGCAACTAACGTAACTTTAAGGCTTCAAAATCAGAGTTCTTTAATGAGTGTTTCTCCAATTGAAATACTAAAAAAATTGTTTTAATTATTTGTAAAACTTTAGTCTTGTACACAACACGAAATAAATTATTTAAAATGCCCGAGACTAGTCTCTGTCTCATTCTGAGCGGTAGGCTGGAGCGTTCGCATAAAACAAGGCAAATGGGTCAAATCTCCTAATAAATCCGAAAATCATAGTTACTCTTCAAAATCAAAGTTATTCCTAGTTCATTCCAAATATCAAGACTGCTTAAAATGTACTAATTTATAGTAAACAAAGTGTCTGGTGCAGTAAAACAAGACGGCGTCATACCAATCACGTCTCTTACGGAAATGACGTCACCAAGCCGCCGACGCTGCCGTCTTCAAATCTTGCGCACTCAATTACATTTCGGCATCGTAGATTCTTCTAAACTATCTACGAACTACCTAGCTTAACAAACTTTACTTGGCCGTCCAAAAACTATACAAAACCATTACGACGGCGTTAGCTTTCGGTGCTAGCGAGACGGTAATTAAAAAAATACGCCATATCGGCATTATCGCTCGGCCAAGACTGCTCTTATCTCTAGACAACGCCCCCTCGTTCACGGCTATTCCTCAAGCCTCCACGACGTCGCCAACACAGGCATCAGGGCTGGAGGATTATTACAAAAGCAAAATTAAACAAAGTAAAACAAAAATAAAATAAACAATTAAAATAATATAATTAAGATTTTGATGCGAGTCTTAACACAAAAAAATGAATAAATAATATTAAGTAACTAGCAAGGTAGGTGCATTCATTAACTGATCCTATAGATTCCAAAGAGAAACTAAACTTGCAAAACATAAAATACAAGAAAATTTAAGAGATTTAAGGTAACATGAAAGAAATAAAGAAAATATTCATACTATTATAATAATATATCCTTTCTATAGCCAAATGCTATTATATTTATATATATATATATATATATATATATATATATATATATATGATCTGTAACATAGCGTTTGCTATGTTAAAGGCTTTAGTAAATTTTCATTGTGTTTGTTGGTATGCTTGCTTCCAAGGCACACAGCGGTGATGTCTTTGGCTTAAAGTATTCATGTTATAAATTATTTTTGTTTATTTAGTATAATCTATGTATTAAATGAGTGTTTGTTCTTTGCACTTTGCATCAGAGCTTCCATGACCCGCCTTGAATTTTGTGATAATTAATTTTGTACATAGATCATGGACGTGACCAGAGATAGTATCGATTTTCAGCGAGGTTGTCTGTTAGGAGGGTTACGGCAGGTGTGCCTAGCAGGAGTGACAAAGGAGAGTCGAGTAGTTTGAAGGAAGGATTAAATTTTTTTATGGAAATTAGGAACGTTCTTGACATTGATTGGAGTATGAAGATTTTTTTTTGGCTCGCTCCAGAAATGTGGAAATCTGGATATTCATATTATGTCTACTAATAGTAACGTTCGGTAGAAGTATATTGAGCCATCTACAGGAGACGAAAAACGTTTTGTGCTGTGAGGACGTTTTTTTTATGCTTCCAGAGAGTGACGCAGGGAACTGTTTAGCTATGGTGGCTTATACTCCTTTGTCTACGTACTAATGGTGAGATAAACTTGCTTAGCCTTCTACTACGCCCTTTTAGTAACTTGCTAAATCGTAACTTTATTAGAGAACTTGAAATGTTACCTTCTCGTTGCTAATAACTATCTTAGTACAATTAATTTCTCGTGGAGGAACCCATCACGACCCAGCCGGAGCAACTCCTAGAATTGAGAAATTAAGCGTGGATGAAGACAGTATTTGTATTATTGACTCTGCTAAAGTTA
>PNEQ01050098.1:0-36451 GCA_003012365.1 Medauroidea extradentata
TTTTTTTTTTTTTTTTTTTTTTTTTTTTTTTTTTTTTTTTTTTTTTTTTTTTTTTTTTTTTTTTTTTTTTTTTTTTTTTTTTTTTTTTTTTTTTTTTTTTTTTTTTTTTTTTTTTTTTTTTTTTTTTTTTTTTTTTTTTTTTTTTTTTTTTTTTTTTTTTTTTTTTTTTTTTTTTTTTTTTTTTTTTTTTTTTTTCGAAATATTTTATAGGTGTCCCGTAACAATGCATCAGAAAACTTTTTATATAGTTTTCATTGCGTAGTGAAAAATGAAAATCCACGAAGTTTTCCCGCTTTCGGGCAGTGTCACAGTGTGTAAGAGAGAAGGCCGGTGTGAAGGTAGGACCGGTTGCTCGACTAGCGAGACACACCTGTCGCCCATCCAACCCGAAAAATGGCTTAGGTGAGGTGAGATGAGTGTGGAGCAGTGACGGAATAAGAAAGGGAGTTCTCCGAGGAAACGCGCCGGCTAACGGCAACGTCCACCACGTTTCCCAAATGCGAAAAATCCGGGACCGGACCCGCCGGGGATCGAGCTCGGATCGCCTAGGTGGGAGGTGAGAGGTCTGACCCCTCGACCACCACGACCCTTGCGTTGTATAACGTAGCTTATTATTAGTATTTCTTAGTGTAGTAAAACGCCAATGTGACTGCTGCTGAAAGTGTGGTATGCAGGGCCAAATAACATTCCGTATATACCCTACACTAAATACATTCTTCGATTCATACAGAGACAAAATTGTGTTCAGTAACTTGCTGATTGTATACAAAAATTTTACATTCAAAGCTCACTCTTGCTTATTACATACGATAACTACATTACGTATTGCGATTTTTAGTTAAAGCAGTAAGGACATATCACTTGTTTGGCAAGTCTCTAGCAAGATTATTACGCATAAAACGTATAGCTGCGTCAACTACATAAGATCTTTTAGTACAGTACAGTCCGTATAATGTTCTAGTCTGTATCTGAAGTTACAGATTGGCAGACGTATGATGCAACGTGATTATAACCTATTTATGCCCAAAGTTTGCAAAATTATATGTGGGCAATTCTCTGAGCTCTTAGAGGTCGTATAGTTAGAAATTAAAAAAGTTTATTATGTTCTGGATTTACAAGCTCACGGAGCTATCAAAATTCACAAAACAGCAATCAACTATGGCTTTCCTAGCACTCATATTATGCACACAATTACTACTGCGCCGCAGAAAACTCTGACATTAAAAAAAAAATTACCAATAATTAATTAAAGACTACGAGTCACAATAAAATTTCAGCCATCTATCAAATTAACTGTCTTTCAAATAGTCACAATGTCCAACCTAAAAAATCTGAAGTTTTGATGTCTCACCATGTGCTGCGCAGCACTCTGAGTGCACTGCTGTCTTCTCTCTTGAGGTCTTCGGTTCGATTCCCGTCGCGCACCTCCTATTTGTATTTCAACCTGTACCATGCAGTCGTCTTGTTTCGCCCAATACTGCTCACCAACAGCAAAATATCCCCTCTGCTAGTACCGAAGCACACCTTCTCTTGAACCACTAGGTAGACAGTCTCCTTAAGTAGCCAGTTACTGCTCTCTTTGATACATCTCCAGTATTGTTCTCCACAGTTCATCGCCTCTCTATAGCATGTTGAACCCTTCTTCACTGCTGCCGTTGATACAACACCCCAGATCTTCCCTTCCACAGCCCGTTGGTGTCACCCAGCCTCGACGCCGACTCCAAAGTAGCACCTCGTCGACACATGCCACATTCGAGTCATGCTTAAGACTTCCAGAGAACTCCGTTATTTTGCAATTCGGAGGCTTTTATATGGCTCATTTAGTGACGTCAATCGGCGGCGCAACATGGTGACGAGAGGCCTAAAATAGACCATACCTCATCATTCTTATTTGCAGAGAGTCATGTAGGCAGAGGCTTCATCAGGGAATCCCGATGACGTCTGTCGGGCGTATTGCAGCACCCCTAGGAATACCCTAACATCACTGTGGTCGACTCATAGGGTTGTCCACCTAGTATAATGCAACATGCTTCCAGTCACACAACACTGCCCCCTCCTTAAGTACATCGATGTGGACGAATTTAGATCCTCTAAGCCGAGAGCCTTGACGAACAATCCGAAACAACACATCACCAATCTTTTTTGATATTTCATAAGGGCCTTCCCAATTCTTCTGTAGCTTGGTGCAATACCCCTTCTTTCTCTGAGGGTTGTACAACCACAACATTTGTCATTCTTGGAATGTTTTATCTGGTGTATTCCTATCGTAGCGAGTCTTCATATTGTCGGTGTTAATACTAAGGTGTCGCCGGGCAAGGTTGTGAGTGTGAACCAATTTGTGATATAATACTCTGGCATATACCGGGGATGCAATCTGGTGTTCCTCTGCCGGTCGTCCGAACATCATATCGCTCGGGAGACAGAGCTACATTCTAGCAGCAGCATTTCTTGTCTCCAGTTCAGGTTTGTTCCAGTTCTAGTCTGCTGTTCCTTGCATGGTTCTGGCATAGGGCCATCAAGGTCCTCTGACTTCATGAATCCCTTGTCAGTTGTTGTTATTTGGGAGACTTGCTTGTACATGCCTATGTTGGCCCCCTTCTCAAGCCGGATTATCCTGTTCGTCTAGTTGATCATTCAAAAATCTACATTTCCAGAGCCCAGAGAAACCAATGTTCTTCCTACCCCACCTCAAAAGGTAGGCGCTTCCTCTCCCTATATATGTGACTAGAGCTACACGCCACACAAAATTGCCTTGACAGTGTGCAGAGCTCACAATATCCCTGGATCCCGGCAGCACAGTCGTCTCGCAACATACAAATCGGCAGCTGGCTGGCATCATTACCAGTTCTTGTTTGCCGGCCTTTAGTACTCTTGACTGAATATCTGTGCAGCATTATTTGCTTAACACATCAAGGTTCAGTAAATATTCATCTTTAATGTCGGCTATATACACTTCGTGTTAAGTGCATAGGTCACCCTTGTACCTTCTTCCCTTTCACTGGTGTGGTCTCACCTGTCACTGTCGCCAGAAAGCACTTTGGTTGCCTTTGTAGTATAGGGAGACGTGCAGTCGAAGAAATTCAATTTTTTATTACATTCCTCGTGGTTTACATTCTCTTCAGGATGTTCTCTAGGCGGTTAACTCTCTCGTCACCCGACAGTGCAACCGCCTGCACAGCATGCCCTCTTGCAGATTATACCTGCAGTGCTAGGCCATCCTGCACAGTCCTTGGGGCAGCCAGGTGCAATGCATGTCGCACCTCTACGTCGGTGATTGCATCGACGAAGAAGCCGACTACTATTATATTTCGTGCCTCTACTGGACAATCGAGAGCACCAAATGAGCGAGTCGCACAATGTCTTGCCACAATTTTTGCTGTGGTTCCCCTGATCTCTGGGTGCAGTTTCTTAGTTGGGCATGGTGGGCATGTAGTAATTACTTGTCTCTGAAGCGCTGCTTAAAGTCAATGAATACTGTAGAACGTTCTAGACGTTGTTGTTCACAGCAGCAAGACAGTAGGCACATTGCTGGTCAGACCAGTTATGTATGGTTGCACAATCTCGAACTAGTTTTGGTACTCTCGTCATGAAGTCTGGCAATCGTAAGGAACAGGCTTGACAGAATTCCACTTCCCAATATTCGATGCTGGCACACTAGACACACAAAATTTGTTGCAGCCCATTTTCTGCCTAATTATAAGTCACACTAGAGCCTGGTTCTAACTTCGTGGTCATCTCTTCGCTGCCTTCGGGTTTTGATTAGGCACTGAGCTTATTATATCCGCCAGTAACAAGATGGCCACCTTTCTGACGATGACAATTGTCTTGCTACTAATTTCTCAGATCACTTATTTGCTGTTCTACCTTATCGTTATGCTGTTTACGTTTACATTTACACTGGCAATTTTCTTGTAGATATTCTCTTTCACATCGTCTATTTTTCTGTCTACCATTTCGTTCACTTTGTGTACCTTTTCACTTACATATTTTACAAGATTACTAACATTCTCTACTTGCTTATTTGCATTATCAATTTGCTTATTTACATTTACATTTACATTGTCTACTTTCTTGTCTTTGTTTGAATTTACATTCACAATTTGCTTATTTACATTATGTAATTTCTTATCTACATTACCATTTACATTCTCAATTTTCTTATTTCCATTATTCATTTTTATATCTACATTCTCAATTACACTGTCTTTGACTGAATTCATTTGACCTATACATTGGCCACATTATTCCATCATTGAGGGTCGTAAGTGCTTCAATTTCTGCTGACATTCTATTTGTTGTCATGCACCTTTACAATTCAAATTAAAATATAAAATTTATAATGTACCTCAATTTGTTTAAATATCAACAGTATGCAATGATTTAATGTACAGAATTAATTAGTACATTAATTTTTGCCTCTATCCCATTCCTGACACCAATGTTACAAGATTAAAAAATTACATTTAGGCCATTCTATGAGCTCTTAACGGCAGAGGACTTATAATTGGATATTTAAAGAATTTAATCAAGTTCTTGATTTATTAGCTCACAAAGCATTCAAAAATACACAAAACAGCAATCAACAACAGCTGTTACAGTACTTTTATTATGCATACAATTACTTCTACACCACAGAAACATTAATTAACTTTGACAACTAAGAACACAAATGTTTACCACTAGTTAAAGACTACAAATCACAATAAAAGTTCTATCGTCTATCCAACTTACAGTCTTTCAAATAGTCACACTGTCAAACCTTAACAGCCTGAAGTGGTGAAGGCTCCATGTGCTGCGCAGCACCCCGAGAGCACTACTGTCTTCACTCTCGAGGTCTTCGGCTCGACTCCTGTCGCACACCACCTTTTTGTCTGTCGACCCATAACAGCAGTCCTCTGTAGCGTACCGACACCTTATTCAATGCTGTTGTTAATACAACACCCCCAAGTGTTGCTCGTCCCTCCCACAGCCCGTTGGTATCAACCAGACACGACGCCACCTCCAAAAGCGTTTCTCGCCGACGCACAATGCAATCTAGTCACACTTTAGACTCCCAGAGGACTCTGTAATTTAGCAGTTCGGATGCATTTATATGGCCCATTTAGTGACGTTAATTAGCGGCGCAACATTGTGGCCAAAGGCCTAAAATAGACATTACCTCACTCTTCATTTGCCGAGAGTCATGTAGGCAACGGCGTCATCAGGGAATCCCGATTACGTCTCTAGTTCATGATGAACAAAACAAACAATTACTACAGTATAACTTTTAAAAATACAAGCTCAGTTATCAGTCCTCTACGCAAGCTCTATATCAATTAAATGTATCTTCAAACACTCACTATTGGTGGACACAATATCCTATCTCGGAGCACCATGTTGGCTCTCTAGAAGTCGTAGAATGCCTTCGTCGACACTACAACTGAAAAACCTTTCACAACCCATCACTGTCACCACAATTAACTCACTCGCTCACGAGATGCCTCTCAGGAAAAACTATTCCAACCTGCAGCACAGATCTCTTATGTACGCTTCATCAGGAGTCCAGAAATCTCGTGGAGCATCTCAGTCTCAGAGTTACGAGGAACACGTCACATCAGGGCTTAGTGAAAGTCGGAGACCCATGAGTATATCGAAGAATTCTCTTGGCTGTGATATTAACTGTTATCTGAGTATTTACGAAAATCAAGATAGGCATGCAGATGGTCGCTGTGGCAAGATAAAAAGAGAAACGCTAGTCGCATAGAGCATGATGCTGTCCTTTTAACCTGCAGACTCAACAAACAATCCAGAAAACCGCATATTTCATCATCTTGACAAACTAGTAAGGACCTTCCCAGCATTTCTATGGTTTAGAACATTATCCTTTTCGTTGCTGTAGGTTGTACATCCACATCAGCTTCCCCTCTTGAAATGTTTCTTTAAGTCCCATCCACTCGTACCTCATTTTTTCTAGTCACTCTTGACCCTTAATTGTTGCTGAACAAAGTAACAGATGATGCCCATCTTGCGATATAGTTCACTGGCTTAGATGGTCAGTGAAGCCAGCTGATCCACTTTTGTTAGTCACTCAAACAACACGTCACCTGGGAGGTGAAGGTATTTCCCTATGAGCAACTTCGAAGATGTTATCCGTATTGCTTCATGGACAGCATACCAATAATCGAGGTTAGATTAGGGGCACCTTGGAGTCCCAATCCTTTTTATTATCTGCCACAAAAATGTTCTGAAATTGATCTAAAGTATGGTCCAGCTGTCCGACCATCCAGTCTGAGGATAAAAAGATTAAATCAGTGTCTTCTTCACTTCTAGAAATTTTGTCACCACCTGGAACAGCGTGGCTTATAAGTTTCAGCCTTGGTCAGAGTTAAGTTCAAGTGGCATTCTAAACATTGAGAATACATGCTGACCTAATATATCAGCCAAAATGCTAGCTTCTTGATTAGGTATCGATATAACTTTAGGGCACTTTGTGAAATAATATTGCATCAGAAATAGGTACCGATAGTTCCGCACTGTTAATGGTAAGATAATCAACATTTATTCTACCAACCTCTCAAACGGAGTTCCAAATACATATTTTGAAGACGACATTATCTCCTAGTTTTTGGTTCCTTCCTCCAAGCACAGACATAATATGTTCTGATACTACTTTTAATATCTCTCTGCAAGTAGAGTTGAGAGTCTTTTTTCTGATTCTGAAATGTCCTCTAGCTAATGAACTATCAAGTTTCTTCAGCACCTCTGAAACTCAAATTTCTGGGAGTACCAGTTGTAGATGTGTTTGTTTGCCATTGCATCTGCAATTTCTCAGTTCTGGTAGGCTAGATAATCCGATTGTGTTCAGTATGCTGTGGTTGTAACACTTCTCTAAATAGATCTGCTCACCCAGGATGCCGATCCCTTTCATTCAATTCTAATATTGGACAAAGAGCAAGTTCATTTCTCTGATCTTTACTAATACTTTTATCACTCTACGGAGAAAGTTCATCGCTTGTTGTGAACTCTTGCATTCTTGTTCTTCGAGCAGTTTGTGACTTCCAGACGTCTCCTCTTTGTGCTTAAAATCGGAACACACTGGCTCATGTGGCTTCCTGAAAAATGCATCAACATTGTTGTGTAGGTATCTAGGCCGGTGCTGTATTTCAAAATAATACTCTTGGAGGTGTTGTATCAACCGAGCCATTTGTACTTCAGGGTTTCCGAAATTCACTTGCCAGTATAATGAAGCATAAGCTGTTCCTAGAATTAGATGCCTTCTGTGTATGTAATATTGAACGTAAGAAATGGCCGTAACTACTGTAAGGAGTTCCCTGCGAGTTACACAGTAAATTATTCTAGGTTATGTAACACTTTGTAGAAATATTCTAATGGCCTTTTGTTTTCCATCCTGGATCTGTGACAACACAAAATCAATCCCTCATCACTAATATCAGTGTAAAATAATTAACCTACTTTCACTGCTAGAGTAGCCTAGGACAGGAGGAGAAACTATTATAATTTTCTCAGTGAGGATTTACATTCGGGAGACCAGGTAATTTTTTTCATCTCAATCAACTTAAGTAACTGCTTTCCCTTTGAGGAAAACTAATGCAATAAATGCCGAAAAATAAGCAGACATCTCCAGAAATCTTCTAATTTGAGTCCGATCAGTTGACTGTGGCTAGTCTTTGATTCATTTTGTCTTCTCAGGATAAGCTTATAATCCCTTCATCCGACATTATGTATCCCAGGAAATTCATTTGTTAGGCGTGGCAATTTGTGGGAATTAGCTTAAAATTATCTGAAATCACAGTCTGCAACAACTAATAATGACAAGTCAAGTACTCATCGAATGTCTTCCCTATGGTCAGAATATAATCTAAATAAATTTGACAAATATCCTACAGTACTATCATTAGTTGTTCGAATGTGACTTGAGCATTGGAACATTCCAAAAGGCACGACCTTGAATTGCCAAGTCCCTTTTCCTTGTACAGAAAAAGCAGACTTCTCGCTATCTTCTGGGGCCATTCCACATTGCCAGTAAAAACTTTTTAATGTCGAAGGTGCAGAACAATTTTTACCCAGCCAGGCTATGCAATGTGTCATCCAACAAAGTAAGTGGGTAAATGTATTTCTTGGTCACATCATTCACCTGTCAGTAATCTCTACAAAATCTTGCAGAGCCATCTTCGTTCTTATTTAACATAATGGGAGATGATCATGGGCTGATTAATGGCTTTATCACATCGATATCCTTATTTTTTCTGCAGAATGCCATAAACCTCCTAGACATCTGCCTAGGAGGTTGTTGGATACATCTAGTCTCTCCTGTATCCATACGATGGCATGCGACAGATGTCCTACCAAGGTCACGTGAACCACATGAAAAATATTTTTTTTTCTTCGTCGAGAGTTCTGAATAAACTATGTCTTGTTTCCAATCTAGGTTTTTCCTTACTCTCTGTCAGACTTCTATAAGGGGGTTTGCAGAGTGTGCTTAACATAATCCTCCTTTAAGGTTTATGGCCCAGTTGTGATTATTTGGGAAACCTTACATTACCACAACTGTGGCTGCCTCAAGACTATTTAGCATTCTAACAGACATGTTATCCAAGTTTTATGAAACTTAAGGCCTTGTTACAAGTACTTAATCAGGGAGATCACTCCTTCAACCCATAGGCACAATAAATCCTAAGAACATCACAAATTTATTTACACAGCACCCTGGCATTGCAATTTCACTTGAGGCTGGCAGCACAGTGTCTTAAAACCAAATTATTGGATAGTTGACTGGTAAGGCTAATTCTGGTCGTGGTATTATTACTACCACTGTTTCACCTAATCTGAAGATCCCTAGTCGTGTGTCAATACAACATCCTAGTTTGCTCAGTACATATAAACATATAATAATAAACATACCGTATATCTTCAATACATGGTACGCAGACTTTGAATTCTAGCTTGAGATCACACAATTTTAGCTGTACACTTTTCCTCCCGATATTGGGTGTGGTCTTCCTAGTTACAGTTGTTAAAAGACACTGCCTGATAAAACTATTTTGTGATTCCTGCAGGAAAGGCCCTATGATGTCCAGCATGATGACAGTAGGGGTAGCCACTGTATCTAAGATTCATCGTACAAGCTACCTTGTATCGGCAATGTATTAAGTTCTTGTTTCACCGAATGTACTTGAAATGTGGGGACTTACCATAAGCAATCACCAACCTTCAATCTTATAGACCTGTGTTCACATATTTCCCGAATTTTTGACAGATTGGTTGGACTCGTGTGGCTTTGGACACCGGTTCCCTCGCCGATTTTGTCGGCACGGGCAGTCGTGGTCGTCCACAGTCCCAGTATTCTGGTCGCTTTTGTGGTCGACGTGGTGCTCTGAAGCACCAAATCTCTGTAAATGACATTCATTGGAGCCTCAATTTCATTTGGAGTATTTTCGATGCAGTTCCCTATTTCTTCACTTGTCAGTGCCAATATTCGCACCGCAAACCAATTCGCCATGACAACTCAACCTCCATTGCATGAGCTAAGGGTATGGTGTGGTACTGCCAGGTGCACTGCTTGCTGCACCTTCATATCAGCAATGATATCAATGAAGAAGCCAATGGCAATCACTTCCTGCTCCTCCTCTGGGCACCCCTAGAGTGACTGATAGGCTAGCCTCACAATGTCTTGCCAAAGTTCTTAGCGAGAGTCCCCAGGTTGCTGGCTGTGACTTTAAAGTCGTTAAGTCAGAGATTGGCGTATAATGTGTGCAGGATCTCTCAACATGGCTGACCGGCAGTAGGCACGCTGTTCTGCTGTCCAGGCATTCAGGGATGCGACAAACTCATATTGGTGCTGATACACCATGATTTGTCGCCATCATAAGTGGCAGGTTTGATTCTATTTTTTTTTTCCAACCCCAGACATGACAACACTATCTGAATTCACGTGCTGTGACATTCCTGCCACCGATCTGACGTCGCAGAGTTCTTCCCGTCGTTAACCTCGTGCCTCATTTCTGACCTCGCTGCATTGCTATTTTCGCATGCCAATGGTTGACCACCCATCTTCCAATATAGGAATTTCTCCCCTTCTGTTGTACTGCTTGGTGGAATTCCCCCAAACTTTACCAACCAACCTAGGAGGTCCAGAATGGGTAAACCAATTAAGACAACTCCTAGACCAGCTAAGCAAAGAAAGGGGAAAACAGCACTAACGTAGACACAAGTTGTTGATCAGTGCTCCTTATTAAAGGTCAGATAAAGGGCCGAGCTTCCTTTCCCCAACATTTCACATTAAAGATTATTAATTTAAGATACCATACAAAACATTAATTTAATTTAGGAGCATGAGAGCCTTTGTATATTAAACTTCATTAAATGAGTTAGATTTAGTAAATAAAATTATAATAATTAAAAAAATATTTTTTTAATACCTTGATTAGTTGATTAGATAACAATAACATCTTTGCACAATGAGTATTTGGTGTATGTAGATTAACCAATACGGTACATAAACAAATTAAGAAAAGCACATATAGCATAAGAATATCATAATAAATAAGTTAAACAAGAGGATCCCCAACAAATTCAAATTAATTAACTTACATTTTAATTTTACACATTTTAACAAATTTAAAATTTTCGTTGTTCAATTAATTTTGCTGAGGTTGTGATCGAATATTAAATAAAGTCTCAAATTTGAATAATTAGTGCTGTGTGCACATCAAGTAGTTAGGACGAGAGAAGGAAAATAAATATATAGGCGGGAATTTCCTGGCTGTCCTTCATGGGGACACTCTTGCCACTGCTGAAAGATGTTACTTCTCCATCTCGCCCATGGCTACCGATGACGGTACAGCATAAGGACGAGTAGAAATAATGTTACTTCTACATCAGAAAATGTAGACAAGCCAAATCCCTCAAATTCTGGATAGGCTTCCTTTCCTTCTACATAGCAGAGAGTTGAAACCGCGTGGCAGGGACCGCTATATTAAACAAGCATACAAAATAAAATTTAAAAGAACGTCACAAAAACAATGTAACACAAGGGCGCAAAAGGTAATAAAGAGAAAGAATAAACTCACCCTAGGCGGATAACTTGTCGGATTACGACATTACAAAACGATAAAGAGCACTGAGCTTTTGGTTGTTGTTCACACCATGATCTGTAAGAAACAACAAGGTCGAGACCATAGAGGTAATATATAGTAGAGGGAGCATGACGTCACAAATGTGTGTCCAACATGGTCTCGAGAGTTTGGTGTTGTTTATTTATGTTTTCTCGTCGTAAAAATGCAGTCGTGTTGTTTGAAACTCATGGCGTACCTTCCAGAATATATATTTAGTCATGTGGTGTCACCGAGATCTCGGTTCAAAACCTTATAGTAAGTACGTAGCTAATATTTACTTTTTACTAAAAACAGCTGGGTTAAGGAAAACTAATGTGGCGACATTGTTTACAATTGTCGTTCTGAAATTTCTACGTAATTATACTATGCGATAAAATGGTAGTATGCTCTCCTTAGTTCATAAATTCATAAGGAACCAAAATAACCCAACATAGTTGTTATTACTAAGCAATTATTATCTTTTCTCTCAATGTTATTTCAAACCTCCCGCGCATATTTCACTAAAGTCACGTGACATGTTGAACACACAATTTCGTATGCAGCTGTATAGAGGATACTCCCTCTACCCTATAGTTACTCTAAGGTCGAGACAAAGGAATGCCTAGAGGTTATAGGCCGGCATAGAGTCGTAGCTACTTGATGTTACCAAAATAGTATTTCGACAGTATCGAACAATACTTCCTAACATAATATTTTAAAACACACATGTGTTTTAATAATCAAAACATAATGTTTTAATTCAAATTTTACCAATAAAAAAATTTGTTTGATTCACTTGAAAACAAATATGATCAATCATGATTAGAGTTGGTCAGAAGTATTACAGAAGAACTGTTCCATAATTATACCACACTGCATTAACTGCACACAAATAATTGCTGAAATTTTCTTTATAAAATCATAAGCAATTTACTGTTATTACATTTTCACCGAAGATTAAAGAAATAAACAGTGCTGGGGTGGAGTAACTTTGTCAAAAAAAATATCTAGTTATCACTATAAATAGACGAACTAGACAAAACAAAATAAACAACAAATGAGCATGTGCCAACAAACGACACTCACTCCCTCCCCTAAGCCGAACATGGGGTCAGGCACTACAGTAAGCCACACCACACACAAAACACTAAGATTAAAGGATTACACATAACACACAATAATATGAAAGTTCAAATCTCTTAAGCTTCTGCAGAAGCAGAAGAAACAACAGATAAAGTCACAACAATAGATCTCTCTGGCCCAATGGGATTACTAAAAGGTTGACTCGAAACATAAATACAAAATTTGGATTTCAACAAAATATCACAAAAGAAAGAATGCATAATACAGTACAAGAATTATAGAAATGAGATAAATGTTATCATTGGGTAGTGGGGGACGAGGATGAAGTAGACTAAGATAATGGAGATGCTCGCCGACGGCGTAACTGAACCTTCCGACAGCCGATACAATTCCGCCATCCCTTAGCTCCTAAAAAAGACGGCACTTGGAGATTTTGTGTGGATCTGAGGCCACTAAATTCAGTCATGACACCAGCAGCGCCGCCATATATAAGTGTCAAAACCGCTCTCAACATGTTGGGTAATGCAAAAATTATGACATCTTTGTACTTGCGCAGTGGTTATTGGCAAGTGCCAGTAAAACCAGAACAGCGACACAAGATGGCATTCACTGCCCCAGACGGGTCATGGTACCAATTCTGCGCAGTTCCCTTCGGGTGAAAATGTGCTCCGTCAACCTTCCAGGCAATGATAAACCGTGTGTTAGACAGGCTAATTGGAGAGTGTGTAGTTGTGTATCTCGACGATGTAGTAGTCTGGTCACAGACATGGGAAGAGCACATACACCACTTGTCACTAGAATTGGAAAGGCTCGCAATCAACGTTCTAGTGTGCTGCAACCACAAATGCCACATTGGCAAAACACAAATAAAATTTTTGGTGCACATAATAAATTCAGACGGAAACAAACCCGACCAGGAACAACTCCGAATCACTGAAGAATACACCCCACCACGCACCCGCAAACAAGTCCGCAAATTCTTAGGCCTAATAAATTGGTTGAGGGAATACATTTCAGAGTTCGCAATAATAACAGCACCCATCACCTAGCTCATGTCACCTAGCACAAAGTTCAGCTGGACGCCAGCGGCGACGAAAAGCTTCGAGGACGTCAAGGCCAGTTTCAGACAATGTCTGGCGCTAGCACGCCATGATCCCAACAAACCTACATACTTACAAGCAGACGCCAGTGAACGAGGAATGGGAGCAATGTTGTTTCAGCTGGGCGAGAACGGGGAACAACACATCATAGACTATAGCAGTGCAAAATTTGGCCCAGTAGAAAAACGCTACGACGTCAACGAGCGAGACTGTCTCGCGGTAGTGTGGGCATTCAAGTGGTACAGGCCTTACCTCGAGTACCGATGCTTTACATTACGCACCGACAACCGGTGTTTAGTATCGCTACACAACACTCGCGAGGCCCGTAGTTAACTCACCAGATGGGCCCTATTATTACAGTCATTCGACTTCCACGTGGAACATGTACCAGGAGCAGAAAATCAGCTGGCGGACGCACTGTCATGGTCACCGGACCAAAACACGAACGCGCGCGACGAAGAGGAGTGGGAGGAAATGTTGCCATCGGTATCCAAAACAAACAGTACAGATGCAATCACGTGCAACAGTATAACAGTCACAGATAACACCCACATTGACCAGCTATATAATGACGTAATAACTTCACAGCAAACTGCGCCCGACGCGTTGGCGAAACGTCTACAATGCGGTCAGCAGGTACTGGACAGATGGCGTGTCATGGACGACAGACTGGAAACACGGCCGTGCACAGGTAGCGAAAAGTGGAAAGTGTATGTACCCTCCACAGACTGGGCAAGAGTCCTTGCGTTCATGCACAGTAGTCAACATGCCGGACACCCAGGCACTGAACAAATCACGCAGAACGTCCTGCAACATTTCCACTGGCCCGGTCTAGCGTGCCAAGTGCGATAATATGTCCTTAAATGCCTGCCATGCAACCATTTCAAGGCCAGGCGCACAGATGACAGTCAACAGCAACAAGCCAGGGTACCAACCGAACCCTTTGTTACGGTAACCTTGAATATTATGGGACCATACCCCACTACTTCGCGAGGCAAAAGGTTCATAGTGGTAATAATGGACCAGTTTTCAAGATGGCCAGAGGCATACGCCGTAAACAACGCCCGAATCAGTAACATAGCTGCAGTACTGGAAAACGAATTTTTTCCCAGATGGGGTTACCCGCAAGTCACGTTGTCAGATAATGGTACCCAATTCAGCGGTAAGAAATGGCGAGTCACGTGTACCAAATGGGGCGTAACAGCACACCTCACACCGGTGTATCATCCCAGGGCGAACCTGACTGAACGGTGGAACCAGGATATAAAAATACAACTCTGCCTCCGCTTACACAGCAGCCAAGATCGCAGCAAATGGGCAGAAAAGCTGCCCCAGGCGCTAATCACTATACGGCGCAGAATTAACAAGGCCACTGGGTACTCTCCAGCTGCGCTACTCCAAGGTCGTGACCTACGACTACCGGGCGAATTTAACTGTTCTCAGACCGGTAAGGCAACAAAACCAAA
Organism: Medauroidea extradentata; assembly: GCA_003012365.1. NCBI lineage: Eukaryota > Metazoa > Arthropoda > Insecta > Phasmatodea > Phasmatidae > Medauroidea > Medauroidea extradentata. Next base: position 14,743 of record PNEQ01050098.1, read on the forward strand.
GATCGGAGAACAGCACCGAGATAGACGCGAAGGCGACATACACATAGCGCGCGAGAATCAAAATAACTACATTGCGAAGTGGGTACCCATAATGACGCGACCACAAAACCAGCTCAGGGTCGGTCAACAAGTGTTCGTGAAGGAGCACCTTCTATCATCCGCACCGAAAAACTTCTGTGCAGGGCTCGATCCAAAATGGAGCGGACCCCATATAGTGATAAAGGCAATGAACACAAACACCTACATCATAAGGACAGGCCCACACCACACGCGGAATGTCTACTGAGACGACATACGCCATGCACAGAGTGTAGAGGTACACAACGCACAGCAAGACACAGAGCAGTGCGCACGGATAGAAGAGCAATGGGCACACCCTGCCACGCCAGGAGCATTAGATTCCGACCCATCGCCGCAACAAGTCGACCAAAGTCACAATGACCTGCAGAACACAGTGATGCACGATCAGCCACCAGGAATCGGCGACAGAGGGCAAAACAACACTGCACCGCCTAGCGACGTAAGTGATCACAATATTGTATCAGGTACAGCAGAAGCAGACACCAGACCCATTGATACCACAATGGATTACGAGCCAGCACAGAATATTCAGAGCAACGGGAAAAGGAGACAGAGTCGACACCGCCGGGAAGCGAACAACACAGAGCGACTTCGCGACGACGACCGCGTGAGCCATCACCAGCCAAGCAAACAACAGACAGCGAGGACGACGGCGGAGATAACAGCACAATGCCGCCTCGGCGCACTAAGCGCGCACGCAACACAGCACCGGCCTGCAGCTGTTGCTTGCGCATCACCCAAGGTCACGAGCCATCCCAACCGAGGAAACGGACCAAATACAGCACAGAGTGTACATAATAGCGACCACTTCAGAACCACAACTCACTCGCTATTTTCTGCGCGCTCGGGGCACCCCACCTGCATCAACATGTTGTGCTTGAGACAGTGTTCACGAATGGTCTCACCAGTGGGAGGCATTTGACATGTGCTCAACAGCCCACGCGTGCATTGCGACCGTTCGTCAACACACACCAGCATCACAGGCAGTATTCACCACAACGGCCAGCGGCATTCGGAAGGCACCCTGCATGCGCCCAGTACTGACAGGACCGACTGAGTGCTCAAGTTAATGTGGCCACGTGGTTAGCAAGCGAACACAAAAGAAAGTGCCAATATTTAAAGTAAAACAACCAAGTAACATCACCGCAACACCAATTAAACAAGGACATTGGTCGTTACAACAAGCATTACGCCGTCGCTGATCCCGACGTGCACAAATGCCGGAACGAATGTTGCCTGAAACAGACAGTGCGGGAGTTGCTAGGGCTAAAAAAATATGGAGAGGCAGTCTCCATATTTTTAGGGAATTATTGAGCACCCACAACTAGGGCAAACAAATTTATTAGGTAAAGTGCTTCAAAATTGTTCAACGACGCTGGACCGCTGAGAGTGGCCCAGACCGACAAACTAACGACTACAAAGACAGCACAACACGTCGCCAACTTTTAATACTTAAAATAAGAATAGTGATTAATGTGTTATATCCAAGTGTTCTAAGTGTGTTAGAATAATAAACAGTGCCAGCTCGGACTTAAAGAGACAGATTAACAAGCCAACTGTAGCGGAAGGCACAAGTAAATTAATTTCCCTATGTAAGTTTATTTATGCAATTTCAGCAAACCCAATTATGTTAACATCTCCAAGGGCTCAATTGTGTATCATGTAGATTTTAGTGTCTTTGTATGTATACAGCTTCAACACAACATGCTTAAAGTGGCCACGCGAATAGTTTTGGCGGGCGCTCTCAGCTACTAGCGGGAGTGGGTGCCAATGCTCGGTAGTCTTGTCTCGGGCGTGTAGGAGGTAGGCCACGTGTTCGAGGCTCATGGACCATCACTGTATCTTGTCGTATCATGTAGCTGCAATAGGGATTTAATCTAATTTTACAGGAACTTCATTAACGTAACATTAATTTAGTCATCCGGAGTAGAGCCACCTCCATCCCTGCAAGCTCTTGCGCCCAGGGGTTAATCTTTCCAACGTAACTAGTGTCCGCATTTACCGAGTTAGCCACCCACCGGCTATAGACGTGGGACCGCTTAAGGCACGTACGTGCACTATACAGTGTGCCAATAATAACGCAATAAATCAGTGATGAAACCTATTCATGCGGGTAAGTTATTTGGCCACGGCCACTTCATGGTCCTTCGGGAGCTAATCCTACCATCAAGCCTCTTTCCAGCCTCACAACAGCATACATCTCAAAGTGGAGGATACAGAGGGGACTCGCCACACGGGCGGTAGACCCACGACCGTCACCTGCAGCAGCCGGTACCCTCCAAGGCATAAGTAAGATGCTCTCACCCCCTTTACCCTTACCATCATCACGTCAAGTGGCGCCCTGCAATGTGTGGCAACATCGACATGATATCAACACATCGCCAGCAACATCTGGTATGTGAAGGTGTTTGGACTGTCGAGTGAAATTCTAAACAAACTTTTCACAGCGTACAAGTCAGTGACAGGAGAGTGAAGAAAAAACTATCGGGATAAACAACAGTGAATGTACAGTACAGAAAAGAGACAGTGTGTGTGCAAACGCGCGCGAAAAGCGAGACAGCACGGCTAGACAAGCGGGCCACGCGCATACCACAGGCGTGACGTCAGAGGGAGGCAGCACACACAACACCCCCTCCCCAAACCATCCTCGGACCGGTAAACAACACCCCACCGTTCGGGCGAACAAGGGGTCTGCCGCGAATGCGGAAAATCCGACACCTAGGCACGAGGCTAGCACACCCAAAAAATGCAAACTTCGGGAGGACTAGCGGCAACACTGTGCCATGTCTGCATCAGGCCGATCGGCAATTCAAACATTGGTGAATTCGGACGCGCTGGGTCAATTTGCCAATGTGACAGCACAGACGGGAAAGTACACCTCTGGGAGGCAATTGAACGCGCAAACCGCGCACGCAGGACATCTGTCACACCTAAAACATCACTCGGGCTAAACTCAGAACTTTGTTGGGACTGTATGCGACCACGAGATAGCCTCGGATTCCCCAACCCATTGCTAACCACATAATGTCAGTGCAATGCAGGTAAACATCTGCCACAAGTGCAAACATCAATGACAGTGCGACAACTGTGCGGTAATTTCCTATGGTGCGATGGGAACGGACCGCCAACACTCAACTGCAGGACATGCAGGAGTCAATATGATGCACACTGTGTAACACCATGTGAAGCAGGAAGCGTGCGGAATGGACAATTCACTTGCGCGAGATGTGAACCAGGGACCAAACAGGACATCCACGACTTATTGAGAGGGAACGAACTGCAACCTACATGCTGTCAACAGCCATTGTGTTACAGCACAGGGGCTGATGTATGGAAGTGTGAGACGTGTGGATACCAAGCACATCAGCGGTGCGTACCGCAGAACGAGTGGCCAACACCAACAACCACAGGATTTAAATGCCACGAGTGCACGCGACGAAGCCATGTCCAATGTGCAAATATTTGGACAGCACACGCAACCCGAACTACACCTGACGACACCCTTAGTGTTACCACCCACGTCGCCAACCAGATTACCATACGCAAGTCACATGTGCGCGGGACCAGAAGCTCAAAAACCAAAAACACTAAACATGTTCCAATCATTACCGAAATTTTCAGGGGCAACAACAGAAGACCCACAAGCATTCATAGAAGACTGCGCAACCAGAATGCACCGGTATGGTGTGTGCGAAGATGAGTGGCCTAGTTGTGTAGGAAACCAAATGTCAGGCGACACAAGACATTGGTTCAAGTCAGTGACGCATTACGGTATGAAATGGGACGAGTTTCTCACCGCGTTTCAGCTGCGATTCGCCAGCACGTTTTTGTCTTTACAAGCGTGTAGCCGCGCAGTGCTTCAAAAACAGCAGCAAGGCGAGTCACTCACCGCGTTTGCTATGCGAACATTTAACTTGATCAAACAGTGCCATCGCGGTATGTCAACAACAGAAGTGCTCGAGGTTGTAGCCTCTATAGTGTTGCCGGAATTTCGCAGCGGAGTTGCACCCTTGATTCACAGTAGTTACGAGGACTTCATGTGATCTTTAATGGTCATAGACAGTCTCTCATACGACGACTCGGCACAGGCCAGCCCGAGCTACACAAAGCCACGTCCCCACAGCAGCAGCTATGCAGCAGGGGGCGATAGTGACAAGGGAGACCTGACACGGCCGATTCACGTGCACAAAGCTATGTTGTTTGCTATGTTGTCGATCTGATGGGCGAGACAAACGCGACTGTGGCATCACCTACTGTATCTCGTTCGTTTGACTCAGTTTGCATCTCTAAGGTTTGCATCGTGTAGATAGTGCTAGGTGTCATTTGTGTAGTATTCGGCGTATAAAACGAAAAAGCTATTTTTGATGTTAATAATGTGTGTCGGTATTGGACTCTGTCTCAAGCTATCCAGTTATTTTCTAGTGCAGTTATCAGTTTGCAGAAACTAACTCGTTACTTTTAATCGCTAGCTAATATGCATGCAGTATATTGTCGCGTCCGTTTTTTTTAACATGACAAATATTATTGAGTATTATTTTTTCTTAAGATCTCTATATTTCCCGCTTGAACATGAACTTATTTATGTATTGCTCTTTTTTCATCTTCTCTCTGTTGGATCAACCAACGGTCATTTAAGCAACTTTATTTTTGTATCTCACTCTGATGAGGTGTCTTAATTTCCCCTCATTGTTAGTCGGGGTTGTTTGTAACGAGTCGTTTAGCGAGAAGGTAGATGATGTCAATTTTAACCTCGGTTGAAGTAGCTGTGTAGCATAGTTATTGTCCAACTTTGCTGTCTGAGATCTTTGCACGTGTTATTATGCTTCGCACTCCACTTTAAAATGATGTTAGTATTTGTCAGAGCATAGTTCGCTGAAGCTGGGTTAGCCACCGGTGAGCTGGTGCATGCGATAGCAGTTATAGTAGCCAGGTGATGAATACCATGTTAGCACAAGACCATCGCGATTACGTAACTGTTCACGCCAGGCATCATACCACTCTTCCCCTCCCCTTCTTCGCCTCTCTTTCGTCTTTCTTCCCTTCCCCTCGCTTTGGTCGTTGTGTTCGCATCCGTCCTCTCTTCCCCCATCCCCTTTTATCGCCTCCTTGAGACTAGTCCCACTGTTACCAACTGTCTAATCCCTCTCTCCCTTTCACATTTCTCATCTTTTGTCTCTATGCCCTCGCGGCAGACCACACCCCGGGGAGTTTAGCCTTGTAACTACATAGGTTGGCCGGCCTGAGGTGATGCGAGTGTCTTGTTTGTGTGGTATGCATTGCTCTTGTTCGTGCGACTGTTTACAATGATGTGGAGTACTTTCGACAAAGTATTTTTCTATCCACGTGTTCGAGCGGGCTGTTTATGAAGAAGATATAACTTTGTTATGATGTAAGTCGTTGTTAAGAGCTTGGGAAGTGTACATCGTCGCACGTCGACAGCCGTGGAGGACGGCGCCAGGAGCCAGGATGGGATGGCCTACGAGAATCAGATATGTTTTCTATTTGTTGTTTTTTTACTCTTTTCTTCCGTACTTAGTAGGTTTTAAATAGCAATGTTTCCATAGTAGAAAGAGCAGTCTCTAGCTGGCAGTGGTAGTGGTCACTACTCAGCATGCTTGTGGGTGAGTTAACCTAGATGGTTAAGGGCGTTGGACCCGTAAAATTTATAATTTTTATATTTGTGCCAAACACTGTTCAACTTTTGCACATCAGATAACACGTCATTTCCCCAAAGAAAAAAATTAGGCCCCATAGTTTTAGCATAATCCCTCATCAAAGTCACAAAATGACCGTTGTGGTGTAGCCAAAATCAAAAAAAGTAATTATCTAATGAATTCAAAATTAGGGGAACTGAAAGTCAGTGTATCAATGCATTTTATGACATGTTTGACAAAAGTTAGTTTTGAATATTTTAGTAGTACCCAAAAGTCAAAGTTATGCAAAAATTTACACATTTTCATAAATTTTTTAAAAATACAAAAATTTATCGCTTTGTGTTTAAAAAAGTGTCATGAAGTAGCTCACATCATTAAGTATCAGTATCAATTATCTTGTTTCTGGAAGTTAATGATTTTTTAATATTTTGGCTACACCGCAACTGCCATTTTGTGACTTTGATAAGTAATTATACTAAAACTATTGGACCTAATTTTTTTTTATTTGGGGAAATGACATGTTATCTGATGTGTAAAAGTGGACTAGTGTTTGGCACAAATATAAAATTTTGAATTTTTACGGGTCCAACGTCCTTAAGCCCATGGTCAAGTAGATCACTTTTAGTTTTCAAGACATAATGAAAGTTTTTATTTCCCTATGAATTAATTTATTTTCTTGCCTTTTTATCTTGCGAAATTTGAAGCTTGCTGTCTCGTTTTAAAATTCAACTTTGCCTGTTAACATTTGTAAACAAAAGCTTTGATGATACAACCTTGATACTGAATTTTAATGCTTTTATTCAAATGACGAAGTTAAGACATGCAGCCTTCTCTTACACTTAACGATTTGTATATGTGAATTTAACTAAATAAACATGAGAGTCTTGAGTGACAGTTAAACACATTATTTTTTTTTATTATTTATTTCTCATTCGTGCCAATGAATAATTTAGCCTTACATGTTAGGTCTCAGGACCATAATAGGAGACACACCCCAACTACCCCCATTAGGTCCCTCTCAGAGAGGTTTCAGTTTGTTTCGTCTTGATTATTTGATAAAGAAGGTTAGCGAGTACTTTGTGTACAACCCCCCTTTCTTTTCTATTTTTGTTTAAAGTAAGTGACATGAACCACCGTCCACGTTGCTATTCTAGACCGTTTGCTCTGCTGCCCTCCCGAGCTAGGTCCTGAATTCGCGACCCGACGAGGCTACTCCAAGGGCTAGCTACACCATGCAGACCTGTAGCAAGTAACCTTTCACTCACGCTGGCATTGGGTGCAGCAGATAGGGAATATATTAATTAGTCGCCACACCTGCTTTAATTAATGTATTTCACGGGAAACCGTACGAGTGTGATAATCATGAGGCGAGTGTTCTGCAGTAGTGCCAACATAACACTAGCAGCAGCATCTGTTTTAGTTTTTAGTCTTCTACTGATGTAATTTATTTTGTAATTATTTTTCTTAATGAGAGTGTATTGTGTGTATTATAAATTTAGTTTATTTCTGTTTCTGTATGCAAGTTTTGACGGGCAATGCTGCGCTACTAGAGCGCGTCCTGCCACTTTGTCGGCAGTCCTGCCCCAGACATTCAAGGGAGCACATCTGCTGGAGGTTCGCTCCGTGACGCCATCGGTTGTCCGCTTGTGTCGTGACTTGCATTGATCTGTGTAATAGCAAAGCATGCATTACAATCTGTAGTAAAATTATATATATGTATACTTTTTTTTATTGATGTGCCACGGCCACTTCATATACAGTGCTGACAGTGTGAACTTGGTGTTGCCCTGGACATAACAAGGGCGCAACGCATCGCTAGTCACTACTACGTAACAGCGATGCTGCAGGGGGTAGCCACATGGCCGTCGACCACGCTCTGAGGTAAAAAGAGTCTCTGTTCGAGTTTCGCCAAGCTACTCATATTAGCAAAACTGGCGCCTAAAGGGTTTTTCTCCGCATCCTTCCCTGACATAGTCTACTTATAACCGACCCCCTGCTACCCCAAGTCGCGTCATAAGGTTAGGTTGCAGCCTTCCAGACAATGATGTTTTTTGGTATTGAAGAAGGAGGCTTGCAACAAATTGGTGGAGGCACAAGGTAGTGTCTGAGGTGGATATTTAATAGTTTGACTCGACGCAGCCCTTCTGCGTTGTTGTAGGTCTCCTCTGAGGGAGAGGTGAAAGCCTGTGCCGGCTAAGACGGGCTGTGTCCCTCGGAGATCTAGGGGAGGGGGGTTTCGGCCCGAGGCGTGCCTCAGTGAGTGAGGTGAGGGGAGCCATGCTCGGATCGTACAGAAGGGGGCGGAGTACCTCACTTAACTGGGTCAGGTTTATAATTCACTCACCTGGTATTTAAAACAAGTCTCGCAGCAATCGTTGCTTACGCTCGCTCAGCGGTTTAGGGTCCTGACTTGCCTCGATCCTGAGTTGCTGTACTCGTCAGTGCGCAAGGGGAGAACCTTGGGGTGGAGTCTTAATGGGACTCAAGAGCGCCGGTGGTTTGCGGGTCATGCGGCGGAAGATCCGGCTGAGACAATGCTTGTTGCGTTTGCGTGTACGACGCTTCTTAGGAGGCAAGTTCTGTTCGTTTGGGCTGGGGCGCGTGAGTGCATGATGTTGCTAACGGCAGAAATCCTCGAATGATAATTGCGGCCCGGGTACCTTTTGAGGGGAAGGTATCAAACACGGATTTGAAATGGGTGTCCTGACTTGTTGTCGCCTTTCACGGGCGGCCCTCTCTCTAGGCTCGTGTAGAGCGTTAATATCACTGGCACTGATATGGATTTCTAATACCTCCTGGGCATTACTCATTTAGAGAAAAGATAAAAGAACAATAACAGAGAATATTCTGATAGAACTGATGTATTGTATCCCAATTCACACGAATTACACGCACTGTTACACAAGTCTTATGCACAAATTATATACACTGAATTACAATATGACTCTTAATCTAAAATACACTGGTCCATATACTCGGATGCTGTGCGATAGATTCACGGATATTTTGTAACTGCGCGCCCCGATACACATGGTACTTACACAAACTCATATATATCACAATGCTTCCAGTGGTAGCGCACCGCGTGGTGGCTAGAGCGTACTGTAGGGCGTGTTCCCTTTCTAGGCCGTGGCGTGGGAGATATGCGTGACAGCGTCCCTTTTGTCCTTTCTCTCGGCACTGCCTTAGTAGTGTATAGGTAAGAGGGGTGAGGGACTCCCTTAGGCAAGAAGTCACCTCGGTAGGGGGTGGAGGGTTTCCCTTTGCAAGAAATCGCCTCGAGGTTGGGTGAGGAACTCCCTTACGCAAGAAGTCACCTCTGTAGAGTGGAGGGCTCCCTTCGCAAGAAGCCGGCTCCGGGGATTCGGGGGGCTCCCTTTGCAAGAAGCCAGCCCCTAAGGTGGGTAGGTGTAGAGTGTGTAGTGTGCCGAGAGTCGGGAGCCCAGAGAGCTGCCAGCGTACTCTGAAGAAACTAGGGCCAGCGCGCCCCTTATATACCCGGAGTTAGGGGGTCTGGGTGGGAAAAAGTCCCGTTAAGTGGGTGGTAAGATGGCGGAGGCAGTGGAAGGGATGTCTGCTGCTGCAGGGTTGCCATCCTAACACCCACACATTTCTTACAAACAAAACACGTGATCGGGAAATATGGCGCTTAACTTCCCTGCAGGTCGCAAAATTACAACTACGATGCAATATAATTAAAATGACATTACATTTATACTTTTTATAACAAGAACACACTTCAATTATTTACAGAAATCTTTTATGCACTTAAAAATGTGTCTATTATTATTTTATGTCTCTTTGCCATATTTCAGTCTTAGCATTGGCAACTGTGGTTATTATTTACAAAACACATGGCACATATTTATAACCTTAATTTATTCCGTCTCGGGACATTATTATGACATCAGGTAAGTACAATACATCACAACCATTCTTATATCTACAAGATTTGGCATCGGAAAATTACGTTAACACAAGTGAGATCTGAGGTGCACTAGTGAGGCCTAACCTCAAAAAGGGACAAGCTCGGGAGGCGAGCGTCTAAACAAATATCAATAGCGGTGGGGCGTCAACTCCCCCCCGGCGGAAAAAGCGAGACTCCAAGTTGGACCTTAAAAAAAATCTTAAGTTTGGTAGGTAGAGACTAAGATACATAGCACCAGGCCTATATCCACGTATTAATATTTTATTGGACTGGCTACCTTTACAATGAGTCTGGAAACATTACTGGCTACGAGTAAGAGTCTTTGGATGTCCTGTGGACTGTTGGGTCGGCTGAGGTTGACTCACCCTGGTGGTTGGCCACTTGTAGTGTCGTGGGCGAACTGGTCGCCATGGTGCCTCGTAATACCACCCCCGTTGTTGGTGGGGGTCTCCTTGGCAGGTGCGCCACAATGGCTGGCGCTGGTTGAGGGGTGGGCCCGGGAAGACCTGTGCAGATTTCTCCATCTGGATGGGAGGTGCTGGGGGCGCACGTGGCTGGGTTCCCCTGGTAGCTAGGTTGGGAGCATCTCTGGTCTGGAGCCGCCTGGCCTTAAGTGGTGGCGCGCTGGGCGCTGGTGTGGGCAGGGCTGCCTGGAGGGGCAGGCCAGTGGCGGCGTGGTGGATCCAGAGCGCTGGAGGTTGGGCATGTCGCCAACTGGGTGGGTGTTGAGCTGCTTCCTCTCGGCAAAGCGGTAGCTGCTTCTGATGGTTGCGGAGGATGGCGTCTGCCGATTTCTAGGCTGCTGTCGCTATCGTGACCTTGGTGCACGGGTACAGCCGTCTGGAGTTCCTCAGGGGTGCCTGCTGCTTGTGGGCGGCGAGCTGGTTCTTACCTGAAGGTGGGATCAGTCCAAGGAACCTCGGGGTGTGGCGGCCCTTTTGCTACTTGATTGCCCTGGGGCTGGCCAGGTATGGTAGGTTGAGGTGTCGGCTTCATGGCCGAGTGGTGGACCTTCTTGATCGTTCCTTGGATGTCTTCTACCCGGTAGACATGTCCTTGACGTTGGAGGACCGTATAAGGCCCTTCCCATTTCGGGGCTAGGCCGGCATGAAAGTGCTTGATTTTGTTAGAGAGCGGGCGATTTCGTAGGTATACTGCGCTTCCGTTGGCTAGCACTGACTAGGGACTCTTGTCGGGTGGCGGGTACTTCTTTGCTATGTACTCACTTTGGTGAGTTTGAGCCTGCTGGATTCTGTTCTGGGCCGCTCGTCGTCCTTCTTCAGCTGTGGGGGCCTTGGTTGGGGGGAGGTTCTATCTCCACTCCCCTGGGCGTAGGAGTGTCTGGCCGAACAATAGTTCGCTGGGGGAGGCGCGGAGGGCCTCGTTGGTGGACGTCGCAGCTGATAGAGTATCTAGGGGAGTGCCTTGTCCCATTGGCGGTGATCCTTTTGGGTATGTAGGCGAATTCCTTTCTTGAGCTCTTGGTTCTTACGCTCCATAGGGTTGGCTTGTGGATGGTAGATCGGGGTAGCATGAGCTTCTACTTCCCATCTAGCACAGGTCTTTTGCCAAGTTTGACTGATGAACTGGGGTCCATTGTCGGTGAGGATGCTGCGGGGGTAACCCCAGCGTGGGAACACTTCATCCTGTAGTTTGGTGATGATTGTGGCGGCGTCGATGTTCCGTAAGGGGAAAGCTTCAGTCCATCGGGAAAAGAGGTCTACTATCACTAGTAAGAATCGTCGGCCGGATGAGCTTCGGGGGTATGGTCGCATAAGGTCGAGGGCGATCTGCTCCCATGGTGTTGAAGGCCATCGTGGAGTGCCAGATGGCTTGTGGGTGGCACTGGGTTTTAAGGTGACACAAGTCGTGCATCGAGCGACATAGGCAGGTATGTCCTGTGTGGACCCTCTCCAGGCATATCTCTGATGGATCTGTTGCATTGTTTCTTGGGATCCAGGGTGGCCTGCTAAGGCATGGTCGTGAAAATAGCTACATATGGAAGCCCGACGCGAGTGGGGAACCCACAACTTCCATTCATTGGTAGGACTGGGTTTTATCCAAAGGTAGCCGCGATCTTCTCTGTACTTGTTGGGCTGACTGGCCAATAGCTGTGGAGCTTCGGGGTCGTTTTGTTGTTCCTTCATGAACGCCTCGAGATTGTTGGTGAACTTGGTGGTTTGGAGTTTCTGGATCATCGACTGAGGCTCTTGACGGGCGGGCTCAGGAGGTAGGACATTTTCCCAGCAGTGAAGGTCGTTAGTGTCTTTGACTGTGGCGGGATGTCTGGATAGGGCGTCCGGAAGCTGGTTTTCTTACCCAGGACAATGCTGAATGGTAAATGTGAACTCTTGGAGTAGCATTGCCCAGCGGGCTAGTTTAGTTTTCTTGATGCTGGTCGTGTAGAGCCTCTGGAATGCTCGTTTGTCGGTTCGCAAGATGAAGGGGCGGTCCTCGAGGAGGTAGCGAAACTTTCGTACAGCCAAAACAATGCCTAGACACTCTTGTTCGTTAGAGTCGTATCTCCTCGTGGTAGGGCTGAGTTGGGTGCTGGCGTAGCTGATTACTTTCTTCTCCTCATCGGGTCCTGTTTGGTATACGACTGCCCCAAGTCCGATCTGACTGACGTCTGTCTGTAGGACGATGGGGAGTGTTCTATCCGGCCTGTGTAGAATGGGGAGGCCTTGATATTGTTCTTTGAGGTCCTGGAAGGCGCGATCTTCCAGGGGTCCCCATCGCCATCGTCGATTCTTGGTCGACAGAAGTTTACTAAGTGGGTCCATGTACTGGGAGATGTTGGGGGTGTAATCCCGGAGCCAATTGCACAGTCCCAGGAACTGACGCAATTGCTTGGTGTTCTTAGGGGGCTCAGCCTTTAGGATTTGCTGCACCTTTTCGGTCTGGGGGAAATTCCCTTCGGGCATTACCATGTGCCCTAAGTATATAACTGTCTTTTTGCAGAAGTGGCATTTCTCAAGCCGAGCAGTAAGGTTGTGAAGTCGTAAACGTCCCAAGACTTGATGCAGGTGGCGCTTGTGACTTTCCCAGTCAGCTGAGAAGACGTTTACATCGTCGAGGTAAGCGATGCAGAAATCTCCGGTATACCCTGTCAGGACGTGGCAGTTCATCATCCTCTGGTACATGGTTGGCGCAATCTTCAAGCCGAAGGCCATGGCGCGGAACTGGAACTGCTCGCCATCTAGTGGGGTGAAGGCTGTATAGCGTCTCACATCTGGGTGTACTGGCACCTGCCAGTAGCTGCTTCTCATGTCAATAGTGGAGAAAATCTTAGCTTCGCCTAAGCTGAGGAGGATATTGGTGACGTTAAGAGCTGGTGGTGCCATAGGCAAGGTGATTCGGTTGAGAGGCGAATAAATGCAGAACTTGGTGTCGCCATCCTTCTTTGGTACGAAGACGATACGTGAGTTGATGGCGAGTCTGCAGGCTCGATGATGTGTTGTTGCAACATTCTGGTGACCTGGTCTCATATGATAGTCTGTTTCTGGGCGGAAGGGATGTTGGGGCGACAATAAATTGGCTGCTGATACTGTAGCTGAATGTCGTGGATCCCTATGGTGGTCTGTCTGAGGGGTCCACCCGATTGGAAGGCCGCAACATGCTGGTTGAGAAGACTCATGAGTTGGCGAAGTTCTTCTCCTTGCAATTGTGATTGCAGGTCTTCAGGGTGGATAGTTTGGGTTGGTGTCTCTATTGGCGGTACACCCCAATGCAAGGTGTGGTGTTTTTCTTGCCCCAGGTATAGGGTTCTTTGGCTGCAGTCGAGGACGCAGTTATGATCCTGGAGCCACTGCTGACCGAGGATCATGTCTTCGTCGTGCTCATCGGACACTAAGAAGGGGGTTATGTGCGTTCCGGCGACAGTGGTAAGTGGCAGAGTCACTTCTCCATTTATTGGGAGGTAGGTCTGTCATTTTGCCAATTGCAGTAGTTGTTGGGAGGCCTGTATGGCTTGTCTGATGTCAGGGGGCAGCATATGTGTCTTGACGAAATTGGTGGTTGCGACAGTGTCAAGGACTGCGAGAACTTCAAGGTGCTGCACTTGGACCCAAATTCGTGGTAAGGGTGAGACTTCCATGGATGGAGGCAATGTCATTCCGTAGACCCGTTGGAAATTGCCGGGTTGTTTGGTCTGCTCAGTCCCCCGGCTCTGGAGTTTCCCGAGTCTTGGTAGGGGTTAGTGTTCCTCTGCATGCGGTGCTGGGCTTGCCTTTCTCAGTATATGGCACAATCTCGATGCAGGTGGCGAGCAGGGCAGTACCAGCATTTCGGTAGCACGGGGGTGGAGGTGCCTTCTCTTTCTCAGGTATGGGTTTCGAAGCCTTTGGCTGGGTCGTAACCTGGGGGTTAGTCTTGGTGGAGGGCTGATCCAGCTCCAAGGCCTTGGTTCTCTCTATGAGCTCCTCCACTGATTCGGGTTTAGGGTTCCGGAGGAAGGACCGGAAATTGGGCTTGAGCATCTCTAGGATAGTTGGGATGCATGTACTCTCGTCCTCTCCAGTGTCTACGCGCTCATACACCTGGGCCTTCCTTCGTATAAACGCCTCTGAGTCTTCGTCTAGTTTCAGAGTCGTGCTGTATAACTCTCGGGTGAGTCCCGAGAAGCGGTTTGTGAGACGATCTCGAAACTGTTGCTAGGTGGAGACATATTCCCCATATCTTTCCCACCAGTAGAGTGCTGTTCCTTGCAGCTGGCGTTGCGTCCTGAGGACCCAATGTTTGTTAGGCATCTGGTTTAGGGTAAGTTCTTCCTCACATTCTTGCAGGAATGCGCTGGGGTCTTCCAAGGGCTTCCCATGAAATATTGGTAATAGGAGTCGATCGGGGTTCCCTCAGTCAGAAGGTCGAGGTGGTCGACTTTCGATCGGTTCTAGCAGGGGTTTGGTGGAGATGGTCTTGCAGGCGTCACACCTGAAGACGAGTCCCTGAAATTCTCGTGGGGTGTCGGCCCAGCCCAGCCAAGACAGGCATAGTGGAAAGTCTGAGGGCATGAGTGGCACTGAACTTGGTAGGTACCTTCCCCGGTACAAATGGTGTGAGCGCATCTCTTCTGTCGCTCGTAGCAGTCGGTACAGCGATATTCAAGTCCTTCGGTGTTCCTAGGATCATCTCCCCATCCGAGACATGTGTGGTGAAATTGTCGTCCGCAATGCGCGCAGGCAATTTGGTGAGTTCCGTCTCGGGTGCATGTGTCGGTGGCGCATGGAGGAGGGGCCTCCTCTTCGGTAGAACCAAGGTCCGACATGGTGCCTCTAGCGGATAATCTGGGCGCCACGAAGTCTCGCAGTTAACTTCGAACTGAGGTCTGTGGTCTCAGGGTGTCCGGGGTTCAGCTTCTGCTCCCTGAATGCTTCTGTGGCCCCATGTTGGGAGCCACGAGAGCTTGACTCGACGCAGCCCTTTTGCAGTGTGGTAGGTCGTCTCTGAGGGAAAGGTGGAAACCTGTGCCGGCTAAGACGGGCTGTGTCCCTCGAAGATCGAGGGGTGGGGGGTTTCGGCCCAAGGCATGCCTCAGTGAGTGAGCTGAGGGGAGCAACGCTCGGATGGTACAGAAGGGGGTGGAGTACCTCACTTAACTGGGTCAGGTTTATAATTCACTCACCTGGTTTTTAAAACAAGTCTCGCAGCAATCGTTGCTTACGCTCGCTCAACGGTTTAGGGTCCTGACTTGCCTCGATCATGAGTTGCTGTACTCGTCAGTGCGCAAGGGAGAGCCTTAGGTCGGAGTCTTGACGGGACTTAAGAGCGCTGGTGGCTTGAGTGTCATGCGGCGGAAAATCCGGCTGAGACAATGCTTGTTGCGTTTGCGTGTACAATGCTTCTTAGGAGGCAAGTTCTGTTCGTTTGGGCTGGGGCGCGTGAGTGCATGATGTTGCTAACAGCAGAAATCCTCGAATGATAATCGCGGCCTGGGTACCTTTTGAGGGGAAGTTATCAAACGCGGATTTGAAATGGGTGTCCTCACTTGATGTCGCCTTTCACGGGCGGCCCTTCTCTAGGCTCGTGTAGAGTGTTAATATCATTGGCACTTATATGGATTTCTAATACCTCCTGTGCGTTACTCATTTAGAGAAAAGATAAAAGAACAATAACAGAGAATATTCTGATAGAACTGATGTATTGTATCCCAATTCACACGAATTACACACACTGTTACACAAGTCTTATGCACAAATTATATACACTGAATTACGTTACGACTCTTAATCTAAAATACACTGGTCCATACACTCGGATGCTGTGCGATAGATTCACGGATACTTTGTAACTGCGCGCCCCGATACACGTGGTACTTACACAAACTCATAGATATCACAATGCTTCCAGTGGTAGCGCACCGCGTGGTGGCTAGAGCATACTGTAGGGCGTGTTCCCTTTCTAGGCCGTGGCGTGGGAGATATGCGTGACAGCGTCCCTTTTGTCCTTTCCCTCGGCACTGCCCTAGTAGTGTATAGGTAAGAGGGGTGAGGGACTCCCTTAGGCAAGAAGTCACCTCTGTAGGGGGTGGAGGGTTTCCCTTTGCAAGAAATCGCCTCTAGGATAGGTGAGGGACTCCCTTAGGCAAGAAGTCACCTCGGTAGGGGGGTGAGGGTTTCCATTTGCAAGAAATCGCCTCGAGGTTGGGTGAGGGACTCCCTTAGACAGGAAGTCTCCTAGGTAGAGTGGATGACTCCCTTCGCAAGAAGCCGGCTCCGGGTATTCGGGGGGGCTCCCTTTGCAAGAAGCCAGCCCCTAAGGTGGGTAGGTGTAGAGTGTGTAGTGTGCCGAGAGTCGGGAGCCCAGAGAGCTGCCAGCGTACTCTGAAGAAACTAGGGCCAGCGCGCCCCTTATATACCCGGAGTTAAGGGGTCAGGGTGGGAAAAAGTCCCGTTAAGTAGGTGGTAAGATGGCGGAGGCAGTGGAAGGGATGTCTGCTGCTGCAGGGTTGCCATCCTAACACCCACACATTTCTTACAAACAAAACACGTGATCGGGAAATATGGCGCTTAACTTCCCTGCAGGTCTCAAAATTATAACTACGATGCCGTAAAAATAAAAATGACATTACATTTATACTTTTTATAACAAGAACACACTTCAATTATTTACAGAAATCTTTTATGCACTTAAAAACGTGTCATTTATTATTTTATGTCTCTTTGCCATATTTCAGTCTTAGTATTGGCAACTGTGGTTATTATTTACAAAACACATGGCACATATTTATAACCTTAATTTATTCCATCTCGGGACATTATTATGACATCAGGTAAGTACAATACATCACAACCCTTCTTATATCTACAAGATTTGGCATCGGAAAATTACGTTAACACAAGTAAGACCTGAGGTGCACTAGTGAGGCCTAACCTCAATAAGGGACAAGCTCGGGAGGCGAGCGTCTAAGCAAATATCAATACCAGTGGGGCGTCAAGTTACTGTATTTTACTTTTCTTCTTTTTTTTCTTACTTTTCCCCTCCATATCCACACTTATGACCCTTGTTGAGGTGATCAGACACTTAGGTGTAGGTACCTGTAGTGATTTATTTGGCCATCTGTCAGTGGAAATAGTGGTAATAGTAGATGTTTAAGGTAGCTACAGTAGTAGTTTGGTTTTTCATTGGTGTTGTAATTGAGTAGCAATTGTTTGCATGGATTGCATGGCTTATAGTAATTTCTTTTTGCTTGTATCCTGATGATACTGTAGTATGTGGAAGTAAAAATAGCAGTAGGCTTAACATTAGTCCATGCTTGTTTGTTTTTTTTTCACTCAAGTCAACAGGCCATATGCCTTAGTAGTTAACACTTTGTACCGGTGGCTTAGTTTTTTTATTTCGTGTAATTAGTTGACCAATTAATCTTGGTAGGATATATATGTATATATTTTTTATGTTTCCAGAATGGAAACTTCGTAGTCATAATAAAGGTTCTAAAGTTACAGACATAAACATCACTCTAGATAGGCCTTTACAACCAGAATCAGAACATCCTGATACTAGTGGTATTAGTGAACATTTAGGTGTAGTAGACACAAACAAAATAGTAATCAGTGGCACACAGGCAGATACAGTCAATATGGAAGGAAATAGGTTTTTATTGATTCTGGTTTATATTTTGGGAAAAGTTCAGAAGATGTTAGTGAGTATCTTAAAAACTTTAAGCCGGCAGCCGTGGTTAATGGCTGGGATGACAAAAAGTGTATCACATACTTGCCCAGCTTCCTGCGAGGAGTTGCTGCAAGGTGGTACGATGGGTTAGGTACTCAGGCTGAGAATTTAGCTACATTTCAGGCTTTTAGTAATGCTCTTAAACAAGCTTTTCGAAGAGTAGGAGAATCAGATGATTTAGAGATGTGGCTACGCATACACATTTGGGGACACAATGAATCCATAGAGGAGTTCGCTTATGATATCATTAGCATGTGTCATAAGCTGGACAGTACTATGTCTGAGGAAAACAAAGTGAGATATATTTTGAGAGTCTAAAGGCCTAATATCGTAGAAAAAGTTACACTTATGTAAAATGACACAGTAGACCAACTCATACAGAACATACGTAATATTGAGGCGGGATTGTACTATGCCAAGAATAGGCTTACTTTAACAAGTGAGTTAGGCAGAGTGATAGTGTACCTGCTAAGGTAGCACAGTTTGATGATACAAAAGGGGCAGTAGGTTCTTCAGAGGTTGCTAGGTTAAGTAAATCAGTGAAGTGTTTAGAACATCATATGAGGGACATGATGAGTCATATAAAGTGGTTAGGACAACATAAAAGGTCTGAAGTACCCCTCAACCACCATCATATCCTAGATATGACAGCAAAAGAAGAGATAAGTCTTACCAGTGGAATTTTTATCAGATAATGGGAAATTTGCAGATAGTAGACCCTATAGGACATCAGAAGGGAAACCAGTGTGTTTCGGCTGTGGTAAAACCAGTCATATCAGGCAGGTTTGTCAAACCAATCGATGCCCTACCTCCCCTGATAAGAAGAAGAACAACAACCAGGGAAACTGATAAAGACGAACCATGTTAGGGGAAATGGTAAGTCTAGCAAGCTCAGGGTGTCACTGTCAATGAACACGGAAGTCATGAGTTTTATACACATTTGTTCAGGGCACCTACCTCTATTTTTCTTGACAGCGGAGCTGCTGTATCTTTAATAGACAACAGAATAGTACCACAGAAATTTCGGAAACATGTAGAACCAAAAATATTCTCAGGAGTTTCTTGGCTAAGTCAAACCATATCATATATGTTGTATTTGAGGTTTAAAATTGGATAGTGTTTTTATACTCATCCAGTAGGGGTAGTTGCTGCACCACTCAATGGTGTTATTTTGGGGTGTGATTTTATTTCTAAATATCATACCCAATTGAGTTTTGGCAGTGAAAACAAATGTTATGTCTTGTTAAATACTTTTAATAATGGAGACAAATCCATCCCTGCAGTAATACCTGAGGCAAAAGAAAAGCCCCCTTGTGGAACAAGAATAAAATGAGAAATCTGAAAATAGTGAGAAAACTTTGCAAAATTCAGACAAATTGGTAGAAAGAAAAACTGGAGAAATACCTGAGACAAATCCCTTACAAATTATTATTGATGATGTTAAAAAGGAAGCCAGGTTAGGTTTTATTACTGTCAAAGAGCAAGTACGACTAGCCCCTCATACACACCAGTTAATTGAAGTAGCAGTTGAAGGAGATATGTTACCACCTTTGGTCTTAGTCGAACCCTTGGGACATGTTTATGAAAAACATTGTGTATTGATAGCACACAGCGTTGTAGTGAGGGAACAGATTACAAAATTGTAGGTTATGAATGTAGCCAACTATGAAGTAACATTGCTAGGTAATATGAACTTAGGAACTCTTGTGTTCATGAGAAGAAATTTCGCCTGATAAACCTAAATTCAATAATTCCCTACCTGTAAAAACAATGGGTAATAAAGACATGTTCATTGAGTCACAATTAGATGTAAATCCAAATTTGCCTCCTGAACAACGAAGTAAGTTACTGAATCTTCTTGCCAAGTATCGACATTGTTTCAGTTGGAATGCAAATCAGATAGGACGTTCCCTAGAGGAGGAAGTAACTTTAGATACTGGTGATGCTTCACCAGTTACATCAGTGCCATATCGCACATCTGCGGGAGAACGCAAAATTATACAGGATATTGTTGAGGAGCACATACAAAATGGCATTGTTAGGCCTTGTAGCAGTAGTTGGTGCTCACCTGTAGTATTGGTGAAGTAAAAAAGATGGCGACTTCAGAATGTGTGTCGATTATCGAAAAATTAATGGGGTGTTGAAAGATGATAAGTACCCTCTGCCTCGTATCGATGATTTTCTCAGTTATTTAACAGGCGCTAAGTATTTCAGTCACCTAGATATGAATTCTGGATATCATCAGCTAAGGGTAGCTAAGAAAGACCAGGAGAAAACCTCAATTGTTACTCCAGAGGGAACATATTGTTTTGAAAAACTCCTTTTGGACTAAAAACTGCACCTTCTATCTTTAAGAGGTTCATGGATCTTACCCTAGCAGGCTTAAAATGGTGATCGTGTTTAGTTTACCTTGATGAAATTTTAGTCGCGGGTTGTTTATTCGATCAACACCTGGACAGGCTTGAACAAGTGTTACAGAGGTTTGAGGAAGCTAAACTAACCTTAAAACCAGCTAAATGTTCCTTTGGTTATGCTGAAACAGAGATATTGGGACATGTGGTGAACCAGGAAGGCATTAGGCCACATCCTTACAAGTTAAAAGCTGTAAGTGAATTCCCGACCCCTACCCATTCTAAAAGCGTTAGAAGTTTTCTAGGTTTGGCTTCTTTCTATAGAAAATTTGTCAAAAACTTCTCAGTAATAGCAAAACCATTATATTCTCCTTTGAAAAAGGATCAGAAATTTGTGTTGGGAGCTGAACAAGAACAAACCTTTCAAAATTTGAAATAAAAGTATATTTCTTCTCCTGTATTGGTTCATTTTCGTGAACAGAACCCTATCGTTAGGAATAAGAACAATTATAATGCAAAAGCGAGATGGAAAATTACATCCAATAGCCTATGCAAGCAGGACCCTCACCCCTGCAGAATCACAATATCTAATTACCCACCTTGAATGTCTTGCATTAATTTACGTTTTAGATCAGTTTCACCCTTACCTTTATCTGCGGCATTTCACAATTGTAACTGACCATCATAGCCTTTGCTATATGAATAGACAAAAATTAAATGCCCACAGCACAGGCAGACTTACTAGATGGGCACTAACAATATTAGAGTATGATTTTGATATAAAATACACTACCGGGAAGAAGCACGCCCATGTAGATAGTTTGAGCAGGAATCCAGTAGATAAGGGAACAGAGAAAGACGAGGATAAATCTTTAGTGTTACCAGTATTTTCTTTACCTGGATTTGACATTGCAAAAGCACAGTGGAATGATGCTAACCGTGCACCCTTAATTAAAGAGGTTGAGAAGCCAACCAATAAGAATTCTAAATTGAGTAATGGGCCAAGAACTTTTGTTTAAAGGATATAGTTCTGTATAAGTTAAACACTAATCCCGAGGGCCGACAAAAATTGTTTGTGATCCCAGAGGTCTTGACAGCAGAGATTCTGAGTGAGTGCCATGACAACGCACTAACAGGGGGTCAACTAGGCTTAACAAGAATTTTAGATAAAATTAGAAGATGCTTCTATTGGAAAGGCATGGCTAAACAAGTTGATTCGTATGTTAGGTCATGTAACGAGTGTCAGACTAAGAATGGTTTGAACCAGAAACCTGCGGGTTTAATGCAGCCCATAGCTGCAGGAGCCCCTTTCGAGAGAGTAGGGATAGACTTGCTATAGTGGGACAACAGTCAAAGCGATGTGCGCAGAACCCAATGTCAGACGACCGTCCCTTGGGCGGAGCTTGTGAAAGAGGAGGGGGTCAGTTGAGCTGTCAGGCTCTTTGTCCTTGCCTCAAAAAGAAAGGAAAAGGAGGGGATGGAATGTGGGGTTGGGAACCTGGGCGAAGGTCGTACCGAGGGGAGGGGGA